>MDKJ01139494.1:0-30764 GCA_005239525.1 Nicotiana knightiana | reverse complement strand
ACTCCCTTATTACCCTTCCCTAATCATCGGGGGAAGGGTAGCAGGAAAAATGAGGTGTGACAACGTTCGAAAAATACGCTGGTTAAGCCCTCGAATTACGGAGAACAATCTAGAGAGAAGAATCAAGGGAACAAAGAAAATTGTACCCGCATCATTTTATCAATAAAATTATGTTTCTTCATATTTATATTGTGGCTGCAATTTATTTTGTATCACAAATAATTTGTTGCAAACAATGTCAACCTCTAAGTCCAATCTCCTAGAGTCTTATTGGGTAATTGGAATGGAGAAGGAAAAAGGGATAGTGGAAATTAATTGTTAATTAGACCAATTATGTTGTATCCAGCGAAGTGTTGACCAGTCAAGACTTATCATAATTAGAAGATGAAAGTAGTAGATTATGAGGATGCTGGGATGGATGCGGGGCATACTAGCAGACATAGGATTAAGAATGATGATATTCTAGACCACGTGGAGTAGCTAGTGTGGTGGATAAGACGAGGAAGCGAGGTTGATATGGTTTGAGCATGTGAAGAGGAGATACACAAATACACCATTGAGAATGTGTGAGAGGTTGACTATGGTGAGTCCAAGGAGAGATAGAGGTAGGCCGAAGAGATATTGAGGAGAGGTGATCAGGCAGGACATGACACATCTTCGGATCTCCGAGGACATGACTTTTGATAGGAAGTTGTATAGTTCGAGGATTAGGGTAGTAGGTTTGTGAGTAGTCGAGCGTTAGGGTAATATTTTTCTTTGTTTCGGTTTCTTCGGTTCTATTATTTTTCTCACTGCTGTTGCTACTTCTCTTTCTGTAGTTCTTTGTCATTACTGTTGTGATTATACTTTCCTTGAGCCGAGAATCTACTAGAAATAGTATCTCTACTTTTACAAGGTACATGTAAGGTCTGCGTACATGTGCCCTTCTCATACTCCACTTGATATAATACACTGATATGTTATTGTTGTTAGCATATAATTAATTAGGCAAAATGGCCTTGTGGCACATCAACTGCACCAATTTATCATTCTGGTATATAAACTTATAATTTTTTCATTTTAACACTTCTACTTGATAGAATAGACCGTTGGCATGCTTATGTGGTTGAAGCATAGCTGATGTGGACAAAATGACTTATATGGCGCGTCCATATGTTTATTTTCATTTTAACCTTCCAACTTTGTCCCCATTATTTCCGTCCCATCTTCTCCCCAAATTCCCCCATTTTCTCTTGTTCGTCTTCTTTAATTTCGATTCTCACTTTCTTGTTATTCATTATGTATTGAAAATTGACCTTTTCATCTCATTCTTTATGTATTGATACTAGTGACATTCAACCCATTAATGGAGTCAAAACTTTAATGGGTCATTACTTTGCTTAAAATTTGATTTTATTTGCTTTCAAACCAATGTTCGTAGATAATGGAATTTCGGTGAGTTCTAAACATTTTATTAATTCCGCCAATGGTGTTTGGACACGGGAGAATATGGGGGTGGAAGGTACTCTTTCGCGTCTTTAGTGCCATGGTGATTTTGTGAGATGGCGTTGAATAGTTACTGCTTATGCGTTTGTCCCAAAAATCATACCTAAGAAAATGGTGAAGAGTAGGGGCCAAAGGAATGTGAGCTTTTTCTGTGAATTGAAAAATGATTGTCCTTTCTAGCGCTTAGTACTATAAAGAGGAATGGGGTCTAGCTGAAAAAGGTTGGAAGAACGGTGGTTTGTGGTGGATTAAACTTGTGAGGGTGGTCACCGCCTTGTGAAGAAGAAGAATAAGGAAAAAGATTTTCGATATCATAATAAGTTGGTAAAATTTGATTGGGACCCATAAATTACACCTGTTAAATAATAATAGACAAATAATATGATGTGTATAAACTAGAAGTGTTAAAATAAAAAAATTATAAATTTATATACCGATAATAAAGTGGTGCAAGTTTAAGTGGTCACGAGACCGTTTTTCATAAAGATATAGTCCATTATTGTTTTTAATGCTCAGGAATATGTTCATTTGCTAATGTGATGGTCTGCCATATTTCAATAAAGATATAGCAGTGCTAGAGAATTTGTCCGGTTTCTCAGAGTTGTAATCTTCCTATGCTTTTATAGGATATGCGTATGAGGTAAAATATGTTATCTTAAATGATCGCATGAGAAAGTGACAAGTGGAGTCGAAGATAGAGGATAACTGAAACCGAAGGCAACGATATCGTCTGCTACTGGAGAGAATGATATTCATAAAGATGAAATAAATACCTGTCACCCGGTAGCATTTAAGGAAAAATATTTTACAGCATTAAATACATTGCTCGTTGTGAACAACTAATTTTTTACCATACAAAATTCCATACTATTTTAGTGTAAATATTTTTTTTAGGCCTTATCGTTATATTTTAAAATTTTTATCTTTAAATTTTTATCTTACTTTTAGTAGAGATTATTTTAGAAAATTAAAAACTACATTAACATTCTTAGAATACATGTTTTATTTCTATTTATAAAGAAATTTTTTTACAAATATTATATGGTTTCTTTTAATTAGAATTATAATAAGTTATAGTATTTTCCTTAATATCATTTAAAGTACATGTAAATATATGATATTTCCTATACTGTAAGAAATGTTAGTTAATCTTCTTATTTAATATATTACTTTATCTTCTAAAAAACTGAAATGAAAAATGAATTGAAAAATCTGATTTCTTTTTAGTTAGATAACAATCCCAATCCCATAAATACCCATTTTTAGCCTAACTTCCCACCTTTCACATATCCATCCCTCACTTCTCATTTCCGCCACTCGTCTAACCATTAACTCGCACATCTATAAATAATACACAGAACTTACCCACAAAAAAAGGAGGGAAAAAAAAAACCAGAATGGACACACAAAAAAAAACGGCAACACCCACCTTTCCAAAAAAACCGAGACGCCGCGAGCAGAGCAGAAGATAGCCGAAACCCCTCTCATTCTTTTAACCTTCAACAGTCATACTATAATTTTCCAACATTCAAACACACGCACACACAGGTACAAAGTAAAGAACGGAATTCCTCCAAGAGCTGCTCGAGTCCCTTTCCCCATTTCTCCATCTCTCGCCCTTTCTATGGTTGCCATTGCCGGATGCGATGACCGGTGACGGCCATGACTGTTGTTGCGGCTGAATTTTTTTTTGCCGAGTGATTTCAAAATCGGAGTGTTGAAGTCGTTTGAGTTCATAGTCTGAGGTTTGCGGACAAATTCGCGGTTCTCGTTGGTTCTCCCTGTTTACGATCGAGTATCATTGTTTTGGGGACTAACTCTAATGCAAAACAGAAGTGGAATTTCGGCTCTACATCAAGGTCCAATTTGTTACTACTCTGCTAGTTCATTTCTAACTAATGTTGTTTATTTGCCTCTTATGCTTTTTTTGTTTCGTATGAGCACTTTTCATATGTAATATGATGAATGTGTCCTATTTGATTATTATTAGTTTAAAATATATCAAGGTAGAAAGTGTCGTGAATTGTGTACACGTACGCGTGACATGATTTTTGGCGCACCAAAACTAAATGAGTATACGTATGCATTACTCGTCTTAAGATAATCCTTTAAATACGAATAATCGAGCAATTAGAAGCGGTAAAAGGTAAAATACACATAGATCCTAAAAATGAGTAATTAGATAATTTAAGCCAAGTATGAATCACTAAGCGACCGTGCTAAAACCACGGAATCCGTGAATGCCTAACACCTTCTCCCGGGTTAACAGAATTTCTTACCCGGTATTCTGGTTTCGCAGACTTTAAACGGAGTGAAACTTCCTCGATTTGGGATTTAAAATAAACGGTGACTTGGGACACCATGAAATTATCCCAAGTGGTGACTCTAAGTAAATAAATAATCTCATTTCGAATAATGTTCACTTAAATTGGAAAAACTCCCTATCCCACTAGGGAAAAAGGAGGTGTCACACTCGTTACAAAGAATATGGCATTCTGCCAGCTTTATACATTTTTCAATGGCCCTCATAATTGACATAAAAGTAGAGTTTGATCCTAGGACCTTGTTCCCTAGGTGCAGATACAAATAGTAAGCTCTATTATTATTATAGAAGACACGAATTATTTGGCAAATACACGCTACACTCTATTCAAAACTTAATATAATCTTATCTTCTTGCTTTTTGATTTCATTGCTGTTGTGCCAAGAAGACCTGCTCTCGGAACTATTATTTCTGCTATTTCGTCTCCATATCAAGGATAAGTATTTTATATTTATATAGTTCATCTATTATTTCAGGATCAAATTAATTCACTTGTCTAGAAATCATTTACAAATTTAACTATACAGTTTTAGAGGTAAACAGTTTGGCACCCACCGTGGGGCCTAGACAGTTGTGTAATTAAGTTGGTTCTTGCCTCTTTTACTAACATATTTTGATTATTTGTTCTTAGCAAAAAATCACAAAAAATGACAGATAATGGTGTTAACAACACACACAATCTTGAGGCCCAAGGAAACCAACCTCATCACGAGGATTCAATCAGTGATACCCCGTCATGACCCAAAAATTCACTAGTTGAGATGGCACCTAACACAACCCGCTAGGTAAGCCAACTAAAAACCAACCACTTCTAATAATATTTAACAAGACAATTAAGCAAATAAATTATCTGAATCTTATACATTACCCCGAGGACTGGTAGTACAAATCATGAGCTTCTAAGAATACGATTTACAAAGTTAAAATGAAATAAATACATCGTCTGTTTGAAAAGTATATAAACAGAGTTTTATAGATCTAAGGCTACCATGAACAAGGGGCAGCTGCAACCGGGACAGAGGTACATCTTCAATTCAGCTCTCATCGAACACAACAACATCATCAGCCAACATCTGCACGCAAGGTGCAAAAGTGTAGTATGAGTACAACCGACCCCATGTACTCAGTAAGTAACAAACATAACCTTAGGTTGAAAGCAGTGACGAGCTAACACAAGGTCGGGTCTAATACCAATATTCCACAACAGTTCATAACAACATAATACAAGTAATAAAAGAGGTATCTCAGAAGTAAAAATTGCTCAGCTCGTTCACAGTTCCAGAAAATAGTCAAGCTTTTCAAGTATCTCAGCGAAAACCCAAATCCTTTACCGAAAATACCAAAAATACGAGTAAGTTTGAAAACCGTAATTTTTCCAAATATCCTTTCCACAATAAATAAGATGTTTCATTTTCTTTCCAGATAGCAAGTGTGAAATACCTCTCTATGCCAACATATCAATGTGTGTAAAAAGTCATGAATGATGTGATACCATATAGCATGAGGAAAAATGCATCTTTATGCCTGTATGTCATGTGTGAATGCAAATGCCATGTATCTCAGAGATGAATCATGTACTCACGCTATCAAAGTACTCAATCTCACTGTCTCACACTTTTCACTCATCATGCTCAACCCCTCGGTACTGTATATGGACCAGGGAAGATCCATCCCGAAATATATACATCACTGACCATCAGTCACTCAGTACCGAGGAAGGCCAATCTGTCCCCATGGAGAAGATCCATCTCCGGGTATATAAATAATTCGGACAAGATCCATGTCCAGGAAAGATCCATCCCTCAATATAATCAACCACGCTCACTAGGGGTATACAGACTCCGGAGGGGCTCCCACAGCCCAAACGCTATAATCCGCACGGACAACTGACGTGCTATAATATCAATATCTGGATCTGCACGGACAACTCACGTGCTGCACAGAAAACTCACATGCTATAGTATCAATATCCTCACAAACAAGCCCCCGACCTCACTCAGTCATCAATCTTTCCAGTCTCACTCATGGGCTCACAATGTCATAAAACTAGCCCGACAACAATGATATGATGTATCGATAAATAACAACTGAGACTGAGACTGAGATATGATATGAATGCATGGATATGACTGAGTACGAAATATCAATGAAATTAGTAAAATGACAGCAAGAAACGACCACTATAGGTCCCAACAGTATCGGCATAAAGCCTAAACATGATATCTAGCATGATTGACAGCTCATTTACTTTATCGCATGGTGAAAACATGAATATTAACAAAATAGAACTATTATACAGTGCCATGGAAACAACATAGTCCCAATTCACTTGGTGCACGCCCACACGCCCGTCACCTAGCATGTGCATCACCTTAATACCAATCACATAACACGTATTTCGGAGTTTCATACCCTCAATACTAAGTTTAGAAGAGTTACTTACCTCGAACAAGCCAATTCCAATATCGAGCAAGACAAAACGATGCTCCAAAAATGTCATCTCGCGCGTTCTGACCTCTGACGGCTCGAAACTAACCAAAAACAACTAAAATACATCAAACGATGCTAAAGGAACCAATCACGATCGTAAAAGATCAAATCTTGAATCAAAAGCCCGAAATCGGTCAAAGAGCCCAACTCGGGCCTGCACCTCGGAACCCGAAAAAACTCCAAAATCCGCCAACCCACTCAATTACGAGTCCAACCATACTAGTTTCACTCAAATATGACTCCAATTCGATGTTCAAAACTCAAAAGATCACATTAGAAAAGTTTTTGATAAGAACTCCTAATTCTCCAATCAAAATATGGATTAATTAAAAAATAAATTTCTATGATCATATTAAAATACAAAATTTTTAGTTGGATACTAACCCTCATAAAAAGATGAGAAGAATGCCACGAAAATCACCTTAATCGAAGCTCTAGAACTCAAGATATGCTCAAAATATCAAAAGAACGCAGTCTGATTTTTTTATACATAAGGGATTTTCGCTTTTGCGACAAAAACACCGCACCTGCGCTTTTCCAGCTGTCATTTCCACATTTGCGGATCATTTTTCGTACCTGCGGGGTCCCAGATGCAGATCCAACTTCGCATTTGTGAAGCACCAGCACCAGCACCAGCTCTCTTCTCCAACACTAAAATGAGCATAACTCCCTCATACGATGTCCAAATTCAACAATTCTTTTTTCTATGGATCTGTAGTTACGAAATATAATGTTTCAATAAAAATATAAATTAGAGCTCATTTTCTTAATGTGGTACCATTTATGCTTGAAGAAACAACGTCGAAACATAAAAAACGAGCGCACCACAACCCAAACTCATCTTAAACTCACCTGAGCCCCTCAGGACCCCATCCAAACATACCAACAAGTCCCATAACATAACACGGACTTAATAGAGGCCTAAAAACACATGTAACAACATCGAAACAACGAATCACACCTCCAATCATGCTTAAATGAACTTTGAACTTTCAATTCAATAACTCGTGCCGAAACATATCAAATCATCCGGAATAAACCCAAATTTTGGACACAAGTCTCAAATGACATAATGAAGATATTCCGATTCCCGGAACCACAATCCGAATCCTATATGCTCAAAGTCAACTTCCGGTCAAACTTATGAACTTTCCAAACCTTCAAATTTCCAATTTTTTCCAACTTGTGCAGAAACCTTTTTGAAACATCAAAATGCAAATCCGGGCATACCCCCGAGTCCAAAATCACCATCCGGGACTAATGGAACCATCAAAACTCCATTTAGGGTTCAAATTTACAAAACGTCAAACTTAGTCAACTCTTTCAACTTAAAGCTTCAACAATGAAATTTATTCTTCCAAACCGATTCCGAAGAACCTCAAAATCAAAACCGACGATTCACATTAGTCATAATACATCATTCATAGATACTCATGCTAGTAAACTACCGAGTGAAGTTCAAATGCTTAAAATGATTGGTCGGGTTATTACATACCTACAATGAAGGGAACGATGCTACACCGATCCTCGGCAGGCAATACCCGCGACATGATCGGGAGGCGACTCCTGATGATACTGAAGAGGAGGATGTCGTTGAAGTTGTAAGGGTCATGTAGGAACAATAAGAGGTCATTATAGGCCATCTCACACGGCTAGATAAGGTTATGATAGAACTAAATCAGTCATTATCGGGTGCTTCCAATAACGCGAACGGACGAGGTCCAGTTCCTCCCGGTGCTCCCGCAAATCAAACAATGCAGAGGGTCGACAAAAACACCCCGAGGGGCGAGGTCGGCTTCGATGGGGCTGGGAAGAGCGGATCCGATCACAACAGCGAGAGCGGTCCCTTCAAAAATGAACTCATACAATTTATGAGGGAAGTGAACGCCCACATGGACCAAATCTCAGGCGCACCACCGGTGATGAAAGGATCGGACTCAAATAAATACACTCAATTGCCGTACAAACTGAGCGCGACACCAGAGTTAATCCCAAAGCGGTTTAAAATGCTGAAAGTGACAAAATATGATGGGAATTTAGACCCTCAAGAGCTTATTATCACCTATACAACGGCAGTGAAGGAGAACGATTTAGCTCCCCACGAGGTCAAATTAGTTTTGCTGAAAAAGTTCGGAGAGAATATCACGTGGGAAGCCTTGGCATGGTATTTGTTGTTGCCCGAGCATTCAATTGATTCCTTTTAGACGCTCACAGATTCTTTCATTAAGGCCCATGTTGGGGCGAGAAAGATGCAGGTCCAAAAGGCCGACATATTCAGAATTGCACAAGGAGAGTCTGAGTTGCTGTGGGAATTCGTAACTCGGTTACAGAAGGAAAGAATGTTGCTCCCAGCTGTTCCGGATGAATGGGCGGCTGAAACATTCACCAAGGGTCTGAATCCAAGAAGTTCCGATGCTTCCCTAAAATTGAAGGAAAGCTTGCTCGATTTCCAAGAGACGACTTGGGCGGATGTTCACAACCAGTACGAGTCAAATATAAGGATTGAGGACGATCAACTCGGTTTCCCGACATTGGTTTGGGGATGAGAGAAGAACAAAGATAAATCAAAGGACGATCTCGACATAGATCGACGGTTTTCGAGGAGTCGATTTTTTCCCTAGGAACGGGCAAATGGACGCGACAAAGGTTTCCGGTCAGCAGATATGTTCATTACAGATAGAAGAACTGATTGCGGCCAAAAAAACAGATCATTACAAGACAAGTAGATGTCAGGTTCTCGAGATCCTTTCTACCCCAGACTATCATAATACAACTTCAACGTTAGTGTACTAGAGTTGGTATCGTCTATGAGGAACATTAAATAAGCATGATTACCGAAGTCGATAAGTTCCGATCCTAGTCAGAAGTACCATAATTGTTATGTGAATACCACGGGACAAACAGCCACCAGATTGAGACTGCTGACATTTGCGTGAAGAAGTGGCGACACTACTGAAAAATGTCCAACTCAGGGAATGCTTAAGTGACCGAGCCAAAAACAATTAAGGTAGCAATCGTGATAACACGGAGCCCTCAAAAGAAGTAGAAGATCCCCCGTGCCAGATGATCAACATGATTTTTGAGGGAAACGAGATTAATGGGGTTACCTTCTCGGAATCAAAAAAGATGAAGATATCAGTAACCCACAGCAAGAGACTCCGGGAAGTCGTTGGGGACGACATCACTTTCATGGATGAAGATGCATACGGATTGTTGCTACCGCACAACGACGCATTGGTAATTTCCTTAAATGTATTATATTTTAAAATCAAATGTGTTACTGGTGGATCCTGAGAGTTTGGCCAATATTATACAATGGAGGGTACTGGAACAAGACAAACTTACGAGAAACATCATTTTGGCCACAAAACTCCTCTCTGGTTTCAACCTCGCAAGCGTGACAACCCGAGGAGAGATCCTCCTGCCCACAAATGTTGATAGGGTGATGAGATGACCCTTTTCGAGGTGGTAGGTAGTGATATGGGCTACAACATTATCATGGGAAGACCGTGGTTGCACGAGATAAAGGTTTTACCATCGGCGTATCATCAGTTGTTGAAATCCCTAACTCCCGAGGGGATTAAACAGATAAAAGGTGATCAACCGACGACAAGAGAGATGAATGCGATTTCGGTCTCCGGTGGCAAAGGGAAGGAGCATCCGACATAGCAATTACAGGAATTGTTGCCTACTCCCGAATCAAGTGAAGTCAACAAGGGGAAGAGGCATCGAAATTTTATCAGGTGCCAAGATATTTCCAGGTACCAGAAGAGACAGACACAACGAAGTCCAATGTGGAAGAGCTTGAGCAAGTCACATTGTTCGAAAAGTTCTTGGAGAGGAAATTCCACTTAGGGGCAGGACTACACCCCAAGCTCAGATTGAATTTCTTAAATTTAATGCCGATTGTTTTGCGTGGTCACATGTGGATGTGACAGGCATCCCTACGGAAATGGCCGTAAACAAGCTAAGCCTGGATCTTAGCATCCCTCCGGTAAGACCAAAAAACGTCATATTTGTCAAAGCCAGAAATAAATTCGTCAAAGAATAGGTAACTTGCCTACTTGATATCGGTTAAATACAAGAGGTAAAGTATTCGGACTAGCTAGCTAACGTAGTAGTAGTTCCTAAGAAGAAAAATAAATTTTGCATGTGCGTAGACTATAAGGACTTAAATAAGGCGTGCCCAAAGGAATCGTTCCCATTGCCAAACATTGATCAAATGATCGATGCAACAGTCGGGTGTGAGTTGATGAGTTTCCTAGATGCTTACTCCGGGTACAACAAAATTAAGATGAACTTGGAGGATCAGGAAAAAACTTCATTCATAACGAACTTCGGCACATATTGCTATAATGTGATGCCTTTTGGGTTGAAGAACGTCGGACCCACTTATTAGCGGCTCATAAACAAGATGTTTGAAAAACAGAAAGGGAAACCTATGGAAGTTTATATAGACGATATGCTTGTTAAGTATTTGAATTCATGCGATCATATTAAACACTTGCAAGAGTCTTTTGACATCCTAAGGAATCATAACATGAAGCTTAACCCCGAGACGTGCGCGTTTAGGGTCAGCTCTGGCAAGTTCGTGGGAGTCTTGGTGTCACAAAGGGGGATTGAGGTTAACCCCGATGAAATCAAAGCAATCGAATACATCCCAGACCGGATATCAAGTGTAAAAGAAGTTCAAAGGCTCACAGGGAGATTGACCACTTTGAGCAGGTTCATTTCCCGGAGAAATGCCACCGTTTTTTCATGCTACTAAAAAAGAACAACTTTGAATGGACCCCGGAATGCCAGAAGGATTTGAGGGATTTGAAAAGGTACTTGTCAAGCCCTCCGTTACTATCAAAGTCGGAGGAAGGAAATTTTTTTTAATCTAACTAACACTCCCGGAGGTAGCAGTAAGCGTTGTTTTAGCCTGTGAGGACGAAAGTACGCAATCTCCCATTTATTATGTTAGTAGAATTGTAATGGGAGTAAAAACTCGCTACCCGCATTTAGATAAATTGGCCTTAACTCTGGTACTCGCCAGTGGGAAGCTAAGGTCTTACTTCTAATGTCACCCGTTAGTTGTGGTGACCACCTTTCCTCTGCGGAACATCCTTCATAAGCCCGAAATCTCGGGTAGACTGGCTAAATGGGCCATCGAAATGTGTGAATCTGACATAGACTATAAACCTAGGACTGCGATTAAGTCACAATCAGCCCGGGATTGCTGCCTTTGGCAACCAAAGAAGCAGTGATCATGTCAGAATCGGCATTAGGAGTTTGGACCGTTTTTACGTACGGAGCTTCCAATGTAAAAAGGTTCGTACGTAAAAACGGTCCGGGATTGACATAGTACTAACCACGCCTTCGGGAGAAACCCTAAAACAAGCCATAAGAACGGTCCTTTTAACTAACAACGAAGCAGAGTATGAAGCTTTGATTGCAGGACTCGAATTGGCCCAAGGATTAGATTTTGAGGTCATAGAAATCAAATGCGACTCCCAGCTGTTGGTAAATCAGATCTACGAGATCTTTGAAACCAAATGCGACTCTGTTATCAATTAGGCATATCCCGAGGGAAGAAAAATCGAAACAGACGCATTATCTAACCTTGGCTCATCAACGAAAATGAAGGGACCAGATTTCAGTACGGTGGTACAACTCATGCCCTCGGTTCGGGATGTAAATAGCTAATATGAGGTAAACACGACTAATTTGGGCTGGGACTAGAGAAATGAGATTATTGATTATATTGACCACAGAAAGTTGCTTGAAGATCCTAAGGCATCCCAGGCGTAGTGCGCCAAAGCAGCGATATAGCTTCAAATGAGGCCAATTGTGCAGGAAATATTTCCAAGGCCCGCTGGCCCGATGCTTCGTTTTCTCCTAAGTGAACTATGTTATGCGAGAAGTCCACAAAGGAATCTGTGGAAATCAATCGGGTGCAGATTTCTTGGTACTAAAATTGATAAGGACAGGATATTACTGGCCCCGGATAGAACAAGATGCCAAAGCTTTTGTTCAAAAATGCAATAAGTGTTAAAGCTACACACCATTGGTACATCAACCAACAAAACCATTACACTCGGTTTTGTCTCCATGGTCATTCATGAAGTGGGGAATGTGTATCGTCGAACCACTACAACCAACCCCTCGAAAGGTTAGGTTTCTTTTGATTTTAACTGACTCTTTTTCTAAGTGGGTTGAAACAGGTCCTTATCAAAAGATCAGTGAACGTAAAGTGGTGGATTTCTTATGGGAGAACATAATTTGCAGATTTTGGGATACCAAAGAGATAGCCTATGACAATGAGCCACAATTTATAGGCGCAAAGGTCACGAAGTTCCTTGAGACTTGAAAATCAAAAGGATAACATCTTCGCCCTATCATCCGAGCACAAATGGTCAGGCGGAATCAACAAACAAAGTGATTATACAAACTCTCAAAAAGAGATTGGAAGCATCTAAAGGCAGATGGCCCGAAGAACTGCCCGGAGTACTATGGGCGTATAGAACAACGGCTAAATCGAGCACAAGAGAGACTCATTTATTTCGTATGTATGGAGCAGAAGCCTTGATCCTGGTGGAAATAGGGGAACCTACCTTGAGATACTTCCAAGAAAATAACGAAGAAATGTTAGTCAATTTGGAGTTGCTCGATGAGCGCAGGGACTTGGTGCATATAAGGATGGCAGCTCAAAAGCAGATAATAGAAAGATAACCATAATCGAAGATCCAAACTCCGTTATTTCAAAGTGGAAGATTTGGTTCTCAGGAAAGTTACTCAAAACACCCGGGAACTCAACGCAGGGAAGCTAGGTCCAACATGGGAAGGCCCCAATCGAGTTTCAGCTATCACTGGGAAAGGTTCATAGGAGTTGGAGAATCAATATGGAGAAAAGTTGCCAAGCAACTGGAATGTGGCACATCTCAAGAGATACTATTCCTGATAAACATCACATGTACTAAAAGTGTGATGCACTCCTTTTCCCTTCGTCCAGTTTTTGTCCCAATTGGGTTCTCCTAGCAAGGTTTTTAACGAGGCAGCTACAAAAAGCATACTACGAAGAAAAGTTTCAACATCAACAATAAGACTTTATAATAACAAGGCACACAAGCAAAGAATCACATGGACGATTAGATAATCTTTTGCTCGGTAGAAAAGTTTCTACCGAGAAGTTAAGTTTGCTATCGAACAAAGGTTACCCGACTGTTCACAAGTGCAAGCCACTAGGGGATTATTAGATAGACTTTGGCTCGATAGTATAAATTACTAAAGGGAAGTGAAGTTTGTTACCGAACTGAAGATTATCTAGCAATTCATTAGTGGAGTCATTGAAGGTGCAAAACTTTCAGTGTTCAAATTCGCATTCTTTGCATTCGAACACTAGGGGGAATGAATGAGGATACGAAAATAATTAATGCCACGTCGACCAGAATACGAACATCAGAAACATAGTTGTATCATCGGGATCGAGGACTGTGCGGCCAGCCCCGTAGAAACAAGTTGTACAAATTAGCCACAAGAAATGGTAATGTCTTTTTAGCACAACAATTTCTTATGTACTTTTGAAAATGAAAGGAATAAAGTAAATTCCTTTTATTTCTATCATGTTTCTTGTCTGAACAATGAATTGATTTTGTCATTTGAAGTTAAACAAGTACTTCAGATGCTAGTGCCATAATGAACAGGAGACATTCTCTTCAAGAGCACCGTAAACATAAGAGGACCTCTCTTATGAAAAGCCTCACGTTAAAGGGTTGATTTCGGAAGAACTTATGTCCGGAATCCAAATGCTTTTGGGGTAAAATGCACCTGAAGCCTTGCACAAAAAGACGCAAAAAGCAGACTTGCACAAATACGTAAACAAAAAGAGATGCAAGAAACAAACTTGCGCAAATACTTAAATAAAAAATATGCAAAAATTAAACTTACATAATGTTTAAACAAAAGCGCGCAGAGAGAAAAGTTCATACAACAGTTAAGCAAATAGTGTTTTTATTTACAATAAATGTTCCAAACAACAGAAGTATAAAAGTTGGACAAAGGGAATCAAAAGCTAAGTTGTTGCATTTCCAGAACCCGGAGGAAGAGAAGCATTCGCGCCCCTAGAAGAAGGAGGTAGATCTGTCGACAATTCGATATCTTGGCTTTCATCATTTTGGCCCTCAACATTGTCACCTTTCGGTTCCTTTCTAGTTCCCGAGAACTCAGAACTGAAACTAGAAGAATCGGTAGCATCAGGCTTGGCTGGAAGACCTCGTTTTGCAGCTAACTCCAGCTCAAGGGCCTTGGTGATTTTGGCGTCAAAGTCTATGACACCCACTTTTCCCTCTCCCGAGGCTTTTCTCCTCATGCTATACATAGAATGCTTTTCCTCAACAATGAGGGAAGCCACTCGATGCAGAAGTTCTTCTTTAAGTTGTTCAACCTCGGCAAAAAGATTTTCCCGCGTGAATCTAATAGACCGGAGGTTGACATCGAGGTCATGGACCGTAGAGCTGAAAAGTCTATTATGATCAATGGTCTTCTTATACTTATCCTCTAGTTGGGCATATTTAACCCCAACAGCAGCAAGCTCTTCGGTCTTGGAGTTCAAGGCCGTCTCCAGATTATTTAATCTTTCAGTGGAGGCAGCCTCGCGACCGGATGCAGCAAGAACTGCACTATGGACTTCAACCCATTTGTCCCTAGACTCTTCAAGTTGAACCCTCAACGGGGTGATTTCTTGGCTAAGGGTCTCTAATTCTTGCTCGCCTTGCTGCAAAAAAGCCTCCAACACAACAACCCAACACCTTTGGCTTCCAGTTTTGAGAGGTGAGCAACAATTTGGTCCCGCGCGGCCAAAAGTTGATCCCGCTCAGAGATAAGTTCCTCCTTTTTCGGAATCAACCTCTGGAGGCCCTCAGAATCAAGGAAATTGGCCTGCGAAACAAGAAAGGCAAACTCAAAATAATACTAAATCAAAGATAGAAAAAGTGACGAAGGAAGTGAAAATTATACCGCTGTAGCGTTGTGCATAACATTGTTCAACAAGAACTCTCCGAGAGATCCTTTATCTTTTCCCAATATTTTTCTGAAGCCAAAGGCTTCAGATAGTTAGCAACCACCGGCCGGGACATCAGATTGCACCTAGTAGAGACCGAGAGAGTAATGCTCCTCCTCCTTTGTGGATCTTCTGGGGGGCGGCATATTTTTTCCCCAAATTCCTATCAACTGAGAACTGGGGGAGATGAACATCCTCTTCTCGAACAGATGTGACCGGTGGAGATGATGTAGTAGTTGTTGGTGGAAGAGACGGTGAAGAAGGAGATGAAGCTAATGGCATTGAAGAATGAGAAGTGGCTGCGGAAAGCGTACTGATAGGTATTGGTTGCTCGTCAACCGAAGACGTCAGGGACCTGGTATTCAACCCCACAATACTGGGTGCAACGATTGGGATTCAAAAATGGGAGTGGGAATTTTCTACCATCTCAAGCTCCCCACAGAGCACCGAGGCATTGTCCTCGGTAGGTGTACTAACTCAACATATTAAGCAGTCTGTTGAGCTGAGGAAGGTCGTCGTCTTTTGTGTAGATAAGTCCCCTCCTCGATGGCTTCTCGATCATCATCAATTATCACGGTATCTATGGTCGGCCCATGCAGAGGGCTTGTCGCCACGACATCCGGAGATGACTCAGGGGTGGCATTCTTCGCCCTTTTATTATTTCCCCGATCGCGGAGGAACGTCTTCTTTTTGGTTGCTTGCTCTCCGGCCGGGAACTATAAGAGGAAGCACTTTCACCCGAAGCAGGCCCAAGGACGCTTGTTCGAGTAAACGCCTCTTGAAGCAGCCGCGTTGCATCAGTAGGATCAGCCAAAATGTCCTCCTCAGGGATGATAACCGAGCCCTGGGGTAGACCTATATTCAATAGGAAAGAAGAATCAAACAACTTACTTATGAGAAAAAGTAAAAACAAGATGAATTCAACTTACCATGATTTTTGGCCTTCCACCTGTAATGACCCGACCAATTGTTTTGCTTTCTAGATCCCCGTTCCCCTAATTAAGACTCCCCATATGTGTTTTTACTATTTTATGACCTACAAGGATGGTTGGTTTAGGTTTGGAAGGGTTCGGGTTGAAATCAGAACACTTAGTTCCTTAATAGTAGCCTATAATGGTTAAGTTTGACTTGAGTCTACATTTTAAGTAAACAACCTCGGAATCAGAATTTGACGGTCTTAATAGGTTCATATGATTATTTTGAACTTGGGTGTATGTTCGGATCGGGTTTCGAACGACCCAGGAGCGTTTCAGCGCTTAATATTGGAAGTTGGCACATTTAAGGTTTCAAGTTCTTTAAGTTTGGTTTAGAGTAGGTTTTGGTATTATCGAGGTCTGTTTGGGATTCCAAGCATGGGAGTAGCTTCGTATAATGATTTATGGCTTGCACGCAAAATTTGGCGTCATTCTAAGTTGATTTGATAGGAATCGAACGATCGGAAGTGTTTTTAGAAGTTTTTGAGTTTCATGTTGAATTCATGCGTTTTGTCATCTGATTCATAATTCTAGATGTCATTTTGGTATTTCGATTGTGAAAGCGGGTCCATATTATGTTGTTGGATATGTGAGTGTAATTGGATGGGGTCCCGGGGGCCTCGGATGCGAAACAGATTGGAATCAGACTCGAATTTGGACATGAGGGGAGGGGCTTTGCTGGTGCTTCCGGTCTGGTGTGTTTGCACCTGCGTGGATTTGGCCGTAGGTGTGAGCTCGCAGAAGTGATCCTGTGATCACAGAAGCGGCCTGGAGTGGGTGGCTAGTGGTCCACAAAAGCGAAGAAGTTTTCGCATAAGTGAACTTGCTTCTGCGATGAATGGACCGCAGATGCAAGAGGAGACCAGCCAGGCTTGGGTTCGCAGGTGCGGCCAGTCTTTCTACAGAAGAGAGAATTAATCCGCAAAATCGAGGCATGCTGGCCTGGGAAAGGACCGCGCCTGCGAGGATGTTTCCGCAAAAGCGACATGTGCGAAATCGTCGGGAGCACTGAGGGATTTTACTATGGAACTTAGGCCATTTTTCCTCAAATTTCATTTGGTCTTGGGAGATTTGAGAGCACATTTGAGGGGGATTCTCATCAATATCCTAAGGTAAGTAACTCCCGCCCATTTTCAAGTTAATTATGCGGATTTTAGTATATTAAACACGGGAAAATTGTGAAAATTTGTGGGAACCTGGGGTTTTGATAAAAATGGGATTTGACCACGAAATTGATAAATTAAGTAAAAATAATATATTTGAGTTCGTGAGGCTATGGGTAATATTTATCTTGCAAAATTCTCGAAATCCAGGTGCGTAGGTCTGGGGGCGAATTTTAAGAATCTTCCAATTTGGGTTGGTTTATGACTCTAGAAGCTAAATTATGAACTTTTGAGTATATATTGACTAAATTATATAACAATTGACTAGTTTCGGATTGTACACATCGACTTGGGGCTTTTAGAGCGGATTAGTGGACCGTAAGGGAGTTTGGAAACGAGGTAAGTCTCTTGCCTAACCTTGTCATATGGAACTCATCCCCTTAGGTAGTATATTGTTGTGTATTACTTGTGTGGGGATCTACGTACGCACGAGGTAACGAGAGTCCCGCTATATTCCATGATATGTCCGAGTAGACTTAGATGCACATCATGCTTTTAATTGTATTGTTATGTTTATCGTGCGTATTGACTGTCTTGATAGAGCTGATACTAGAGATTTGAAGGTGCAATTATCGAATTAGACTTATTATTTTTGAAAATTGAGGAATACTTAATAATTATGAAAAATCTACGTCTTCTCGTCTCGCAAGTACTTCCGCGAGCGAGGTAAACTTCTCTACTCTAATGGGATCAGGCCGTTCGCCTCGGTAGTGTGATAACACCACTCTTATGGGATCGAGTCGTTTGCCTCGGCAGTATGATAACATCATTCTTATGGAATCGGGCTGTTTGCCTCGACAATATGGTAAAATCACTCTTATGGGACCGGGTCGTTCGCCTCGGCAGTATGGTAACACCCCACTTATGGGATCGGGTCGTTCGCCTCGGTAGTATGATGGTAATACTAGTCTTATGGGATGGGGTGTTTCGCCTTGACAGTACTGAGTATCACTATTCTTATGGGATCGGGTCGTTCGCCTCGGCAACTTAGTTCTTAATAATCGAAACGGGTTCCACTTTGGATAATTGAGTTAGTGCCTTCACGACCAGTTATGAGAAGTTGGTAATGTGTTACAAAATCCTGATGTATTTATTATAGTTGCTTTTATTTTTCTCACTGATACCTATTGTATGCTCATCGTGTCTACTTTATGCACATTTATTATCATTATTGACCTCTAGTAAGTGTCAAGTCGACCTCTCATCACTACTTCTTCGAGGTTAGATTAGATAATTACTGGGTACGCGTTGTTCTCTGTACTCACTCTACACTTCTGCACTGATGTGAAGGTACTGAGACAGATTCCACCAGTGGTCACGCGGGCGCGTAGCCGATCATTTACAGAGACTTAGTGGTGAGCCGTTTTCCTTGCTACGATCCGCAACACCGGAGTCTCCTTCCACCATATTTACTATTCATGTCTATTACTTTTGGACAATAGTTTTAGTAGTTTTGTATATTATTAGATTGTTCATTAACTTGTGATGGCGGGTTTTGGGGATTTATAGGACATATGTACTGAATTGAAAATATGTTAAAAATGGATAAATAAATAGTAGTTTCGCTTATGGGCTTGCCTAACGGCGGTGTTAGGTGCAGTCTCGACCTAGTACGGAATTGGGTCGTGACCCATATTATCTATTTCCACGTGCGGGTTTCGGGCGTAGTAACATCCAAATTTTCTGAACCCATTGCTCCAAGCCCTCAACCCTAGAGGGAATCCATCGAGTCGTTGATACAGGTAAAGGAAGAAAAGTTAATAATGATGAGGAATGATCTTTAACAGAAGAAAAAACAAACGATAGACTTACGAGTGCGGTTCCATAATTCCGGGAAAGCCGGAGCCGATGCCGGGATGATGTCATTGGTGGCGACTGAAATGAACCGTTCCATCCACCCATGATCATTTTCATCATCCATGATGGATAGCAGTGCATGGTGGCCTCGCTTGTTGAAGTTAATCATTCCCCCACGGAAGATCTTGGGGGGAATAAAGGTTCATCATGTGAGCTAGAGATAGCTCCTCTCTAATTTCTTTGCACATGTGCCGAAGACAAGCAATCGTCCTCCACACGGAAGGACTTACTTGTGCCAAACACACTTGGTAGCGGAGGCAGAACTCCACAAGGAGCCAAGCTCTCCACTTAGAGAAAACGCCCCCAAAGTGAAGGGATATGTATAGAAAGTGAAACCCTTCTTGGGTGAGGTTACCCGCTCCGCCATATCAGGAGCGATAATTTCTAAATCCTGGCAACGACAATCTTCCTTCACAACAGGAATACTGGAAGGAGGGATGGAAGAAGGGTATCTTCCAACAACCCATGTACGAGGATTAGCAGAAGGAAATTTCTCTTCGACCTCTTTAGTTGTGACGAGACTTCTGGGAATGTGGTATTGACTGTAGGAGGAGGAGACTCATCGACTTTGCCTTTGTTCTTTGAGGAATTAAGGTTTTTAGAAGAAAAATCCAGTCAATGTTAGAGAAGAAGGAAAATCCTTTCTATTATTAAAGAAAATTAAAGAAAGGTTGAAGAAAAGAGTATGAGTTGAATGAAGAGAGTTTGAGAGAGTTTTGAAGATTTATGAGGTGTGAATGAAGGAGTTTGATGCGTATTTGTGAAGAAATAGGCGGCTAAAATCGTGGCCATAATTACCTCGATAACCAGCAAAACTAATGTTACATCACGGGATGACGCGTGTTCGGGGTATTAAATGCGGAGAGACATGCGTCTAATCAACCATCAAAAATGTTTTAGAGGGGGTCAATTAATTTTATGCAAAAAAGAATGTTTCTACCAACTTCCCCGTGGCACAAAGTTGTGCCACCGATAAGCAGGGAGACTATCTGTATGGGATAAAATATGTTATATTAAATGATCACATGAGAAAGTGACACATGGAGTCGAAGATAGAGGATAGCTGAAACCGAAGGCAACAATCTAATTTCTTATCGGAGAAAATGCTACTTATAAAGATGAAATAAATATCTATCGCCTGGTAGAATTTAAGAAAGAATATTCTACATCATTAAATACACTACCCGTTACAAAGAATATGGCATTCATGTACGATGTTACACATTCTTCAGTGGTCCTCATAATTGACATTAAAAAAGGACTTGATACTAGGACCTTGTTCCCTAGGTGCAACTATAAATATTAAACTATATTATTATCGTAGAGGACATGAATTTTCTAGCAAATATACGATACACTCTATTTAAAGCTTAATATAATCTTATCTTCTTGCTTATTGATTTCATTATTGTTGTGCCTGGAAGCCCTGCTCCCGGAACTATTATTTCTATTTTTTCGTCTCCATCTCAAGGATAAGTATTTTATATTTATATAATTCATCTGTTATTTCAAGATCAAATTAATTCATTTGTCTAGAAATCACATATAAATTTAACGGTGTCATTTTACGGGTAAGCAATATGTACTACATTGGACCTCTGTGGACCATACAGTAAGTTAATTTTTCCGTCGCTTGCACAATCGTTTGTATGATAAAGTAACACCAACCAATACTAGTAAAACTTGGCGAAACTATCCATAAATTAAGGTATCACTCACTTTTCGGTTTCCACAAGAAAATGCTAATCTATACGATATTAAAAGCACACATGGTTTTAGCGAAATATCATTCATCTTTTTTACTCTTTTATAATAGAGTTCACACTGGACAAAATAGTCATTTGATTAACTTTCTACTACTTAGGAATTTTCAATTAATTAATTTCCTATTATTTAGCAATAATCATTTAATTATTTTTCTAATATATATAATATTAATTTTGCAACTCCTTTTGGTTCTAGAATTTTAAGCACACACAATAAGCTTTTCGTTAACTACACAATAAGAAAGTTTTCCATTCAACTCCATTTAGAAGCAATATTAAATCCCTCCTTTTAGATTTAGGAGGGATTTTTTGGGTTAATAAAATTCTAATTCACACAACCCTAGGAAAGTATCGATATTTTCAACGGAAAAGGGCCATATATGACCCTCTACTATGTAAAATAAGTCATATGTGACCCCCATTATGCTATTTAATTAAAAAAGCCCTTACTGTTTGTGCCCAAAATTTAAAATGTCCCTCCACTGTCTACTCCGCAATTTAAAATTAAAATATCCACTTGGCAGTCTTTTATTGGACGAATTAAACCCACCCCTTATTTTTTAATTAACCCACGACCCGGTTCATTTTACTCCGAACCACCCTAATTAAAGAACACCCCAAAACAGATCGGTCCTCATTCCTTCATTCAACCACGAGACCAAAAGTTAGGGTTCTTCAAGATAGCCTTCTATTAGTCGATGCTACCGATTCAAGAATCAATTTTCTGAAAAGGTATGTTTAATCTGCGTAATTTTACTTGTTTATCTCCCCACTATGTGTATTTGTCTTAGTTTATTATTAGGGTTATATGCTCAAATCATTTTGGGGCTTTAGTATGTTTTGTATTCTTATGTCTTAGTTTAAGATGTTATTTTTTGACTTTTTGTCTTATTTTCTTGTGTGGAATGTCTTTGCAAGTGTTTTGTTTTAGTCTTTTCTGAATTTTTGTAAGCATTAAAGTTGGTGAGATATGATAATGTGGGGTTTCATTTGTTCTTTTTAGTCGTTTTCTTGTCTGGCATATGTCTGTACTAGGTGTGTTGAATGTTGTTCCCTCGCAACTGAAATTTATGAATATTTTAGTGCTAGTGGGCCTTTACTACTTGAAGTATTTGTGGTCCCTTAGTTTTTACATGTTATTTGTGTTCCCCTAAATCCATACATGATTTATAATTCTGTTTTTTAATTGCTTAGTTATTGTTCTTTATTAGTATTGTTTATGTTATTTAAATTTTTGTTGTTTGTCCCCGTATTCTTTATTAGTATTTTTTAAATTGCTTATGTATTTTTTTATTGTTACCCTTACATAATAGCAAGGATGCCATTGGTGGACCTAATGTTTCATTATGGTGGGGACTGGATCACAAGTCTACATATCTTGTATTCAAAGAAGTTGTCCCATATCAAGCGAGGTTATGATTCTGAACTTCTATCGTACAAATATCTAGTGAATTTATACATTAATGAGTTAGGAAATTTAGGTATTCAACAACTAATTGTGAATGGTCCATCTGGTAATTTTTATGAGATTAAGAATGATGATGGTATAAGACATATGTTGTGTCTATTCTCTGATGAATTCAACACTCTTCATTTCTATACTGTAGATGAGTGTGAGCAGTCTATTAGTGTGACTAATATAGTCCATCCTTCTGAGTCTTATACGTATTAAATGAAGTTGGTACTGATTATAGTGATTTTGAAAGTGAATCTGATTCTAATTCTGGAGAGATAGAGTATGATAGTGATGAATTACAAACATTTGCTAATAAAAAAAAAAGAGAGATTATGCCAGGTTTGGATAATTATAAGGAACTTTATAAAGGTATGAGCTTCAAAGATATACCTGAATCAAGAAAATATCTTAACCTCTATGCCTTAGCAAACAAAAAGGAACTAAAGTTAAAGAAAAGTTCTCCAAAAAGGCTAAGGTATGGATGTGTATTTGACTGCCCCTTTTTCATTCATATTACTCCAGATGGGGACCTTTCTGGGGTTAGGGTAAAGACCTTAAAAGCAAAACATACCTGTGATAAAGCATTTGAGAATTCTAGGGTTGATTATTATACAATAGCAAATTACTTCAAGCAGAAGGTGCAAGATAACCCAAAGTTTAAGATAAAAGAGATGAGAGTAGAACTGAAAAACACATTCAATGTTAATGTTAGTTATGGAAAGTACAAGAGGGCTAAGAGGCTGATTATAGAGAAACTGGATGGTAGCTTCACAGATGATACAATAGACTTGAGGCATATGCCAATGAGCTTAGAGTCAGTAATCCAGGCACTGATATAGTTATTAATTTGTCAAAGGATGCCCTTGCTCAAGGTAAAAGAAAATTCTTGAGAATATATACTTGCTTCCAAGCATTGAAGATGGGTTTTAGAGAAAGGTTGAGACCATTTGTTGTCTTAGATGGTACCTTTTTGAAAGGTAGAGCAAAAGGTCAGCTATTACTTGATGTAGCTCTAGATGCCAATAATCAGGCTTATCCAATAACATGAGCAGTTGTTGATAAAGAAACCAAAAGGACTTGGACCTGGTTCTTGGAATTGCTTCAAAGGCCATTGGATCTCAACTTGATCCAGATGTAGTTACAAGGCCAACAACTCGGAATCTAAAACAAGACTTCTGCAAAGGCAAAAACCACCTCAAACTTCAAGTGTAAGGGTAATTTCTTTCACTGGTGATACAAATGATGTTAGTCTTCCATCATCACTTCCTTTCAAACCACCAGGACTCAAATGGAAGGGAAAAAGTGTTGTAACTGGAAGTCAGCTGGAGATGCAAAGCAGAAAGAAAGTGGATAAGTTGAAGCCAAGAAGGGGAAGTAATTGAAGTCTATTGTAATAGAACTAAATAGGCTATTTTTTGTATAGTTTGTTGAGTTGTAATTACTGTCGTGTGAGACCGTACATTTCCTATTTTGTGTAGTCTGTTAAGACTTCTTGCTGAATGTTGGGGTTGAATGTCACCATGTTTGGGCCAGTATTTAAGGGGTATAATATGGCATACTTCAGTCCACAAATCTGGATTTATTTTGTGTAATGAAATATGCAGTTACTATGTTGAATCTGCAGTTTTGCAGTTAATGTTTAGTATGTTCACTATGTTGAACTTCTTTTTGGTGTAAGCGTCTTTATTTTTTAATAAAAGATTTTACATAATTTTATATACCTGGATACTTCTATAAAAGAAGCTACAATTAAAGAATTTCATCATCAAAACTTTGCCCTGTTCGAGTAGTAATTAAGAAATTAAGGGTTTCTGGTTCTTTTTCTTTGAGCAAAAAGTTGTTGTATTAATAGTTAAATTTTGCCCTATTCAACCAATACACCATTATTTTGGTGTTCTTGATAGTGAACATTGGTTGAATAGTCACTATTTTGTATTAGACTGTAGCTTTAACCTTTTGTCATGTTATTTCTTCTACTATTTCGCCGTGCTTCCATTAGACCTTATCACCGTATTGATTGTCCAACTTTTCACCAAATTTTAATAGATTTTATATAAAACACAATTATAATTAAATTATTTTCTTAATATTTTAAAATTTATAATCAACTAAAATTTTAATTATAAACTCTTTCTTATTTGAACTAAGTATATTATTGCTTTAAAATCAATTAAGATTTTACCTTATCTAAATTCTTTCTTTATTTGAAATATATAAAATATCTATAATTCGTTTTTAAGAAATTCATCAATTGAATATAACAATAATGAAATGTGAATTCTATACGTACTCTGGTTTGTAACGGAATGTGAAAAAAACTTCGCTTATTCGAATAGTTATGTAGTCAATGATTTTACTACTTCAAATTCATGCACAATTCAAAACTATTGCAAAAAATATATCAAAGAAAGGATATAACATAGTTCTAGGGTCGTTTATTTAAAAACAATTCAAATCTTTTAGGTAATCAAAGTTTTTTAAAAATAGATTTACTATAAAACTTCAAATCTTCAAAAGTTATTTTTTCTTGCTGAATCTTAAAATAAAAAAGAAAAAGATAACTTGTGAAACTTAAGTAATTGAATGATAGAATTGAAATCAATTTTAAGTTACATGTTGATTGAGATGATTGAGTACTTTTATGGGATAGTGTTTCTTCCTTTAGTAAATAGTAAATAAGATTAACAATTAATCATTCAATGAACTTAATTATACTTTTTAATTGTATTTTATAACTAAAATATAAATTTTAATATAATATAAAAAAATTCATATTGATTGATACAAAATACACACGCAACGCGTATGCCCTGAAACTAGTCTCAAATACAAGGTACTATCAAGAGATGAAACCATTCAACAGGTAGAATAACATAACCAAGACAAAAGCATGTACTTACAAGAGTTAGAGATCATATCTACTGGAAAACAATAGAATCAAAATTATTTACAAGTGGAGGTGGACCTCTGAGGGTTTGCTACATTATTTCTATAACTGATGACAATTCACTACACATGAGAGGAAGCACAACTAGTTGCAAAGCAGATTTATGATCTGATTCAGACTGGCAATCAGTATTTCCAGCTCCATAACCTTGGCCACTAGCAGAAGGTCGTTTTAATAACCGAAATCAATGATTCTTGGTTTTCATTCTCCCCCCTCTAAACTTGTTCATTCCCCTTCAGGATGTTGTACTTGCACAGTGGACATGTCGCGTTCATCTTAAGCCATTTAACTATGCAGGTGGAGTGAAAATGATGATTACAGGGGAGAGCATGGAGTTCCGTCTCATCCTCGTACAAGCTAAGACATATACAACATTCCTAGCAAACAAGAAAAAATCTGAGGTACTGGTAACTATTTTATCACAAATAATAAACAGAGTCTATTCATATTCAGGGATGCAATCTCACAATGAGGATCCAAACTGAAACAAGACATCCGTACTGAAATCTCAAAGTAAAGTTGTAGAATATGCATAGGGCGAAACAGCTCTATTTCCAATATAGTCATAACAGTGGGAACAGGACAAAAGAGCACGAAAATGATAATTGATTGAGCTTTCCGTGCCACAACCAGGAACTGGCTTTAAGGATTTCTAAGATACGTAATTTACTTACTGCATCCTCAGGTAAAAGAATACGCTCATTGGCCAAGTATCCACTGCTCGTCTCAATTGGTACCATCTTACCAGCTCCTACACTTGGTTTCTCCTCATCCTTGCAGATATGGAATCTATACTTGGGGAGAACTTTGAGGTCTGCTTCCGATGCTCCTTCCTGTATATTACAGGTGAAAAATCATTCCCGAAACATATCGAGTAAGCTTTTTTTATGGTTTCTGTCTTCTTACCTGACCCACTGCATAGAGCACTGCAATTATGCAAGGCAAGCAACAACAAAGAGCAACTCCTATCAGACATGCCAAAGCAACACAAAAGACGGCAAAGAATACATCGAACGCCAAAAATACAACTGCCAACCTGCAGCACTTTGGATCAGTGATCAGACAGGACTCTTTCTGAATGTGAAGATCACAAACATTTTAAAAATCGAAAAGAAAACAACAGCAACAATTCATTAAGCAGACATATTTTAGAGGGAGGGAGGGGGGGGGGGGGGGGAGAGAGAGAGAGAGAGGATCATCCACGGATTCTTTTGAGATGACAACATATATGCCGTAATGCAATGGTAGATCTAAGCATAATTCGGCTAGTCTGCTTCAGAAACTATGAATCAGGCAGCTGAACCAGACAGGTAGGGATTAAATTTTTTAGGGCACAACTAAAAACTCAAGATAAACTAGAAAAAAGTTAGTTCTACTTTCCCTTAACAATCTCTGGTTCTTCTATATTGCTATTAACAACAATGATGAAAAATGCCAATTCACATAGTTCATGAACTAATTATTGACATCTTTTCCGCAACTACCATTACCTAAAATGTGAAAAGATCAAGGTCGCGTTGAAACCCCAAAGATTTACATACCCTGTCTATTTGAGCTGTGCAAGTATTACTAGTACGTCCGAAGGAATTGAAACTAAAAAGCTCAATTAGAGCCTACATGTAACATGTATGCCCGATCTCCTTGCTATGACCTACTTCACACCTTGAAATGGGGGAAGAATTCTAGACGGGTATTGGAATTTAAAAATCACAATTTGAAAATAGTAGAGATAACAAAATACAAGTCCCATAGACGACCATCAACTAAACATAAAAGTTTATATAGTAGATCTTGGCATACCAATATAGACGTGGAGCATTCTGTAAAAGAATATCACCACCAGAGACTATCCAATAAAATCCAACTATCCACCAAAGAAGTGACGCCATTGTATTCACAGTTTCACATCGTTTAGCAACACTGCAATGTCCAACATAGCAAGGAGTCAATAAATTATATTTGCCACTTCTATAGCAGCATTAACCAAGAAAGGAGTATACCTCTCTTTTTCCATGCTTAAAAGACACTTAAAATAGCCGGTCAAATGACGATTTTTTCTTCATCATTTCAAATGACAAGAATAAATGCTTCTATATGTCTAAGTAGAAGATCAAAAGGTGCTGATAACATAGCCAAGTTGAATGGCATGTAATTGCCATGCTTCTTTAAGCAGTAGTTTCAGCTTGCAGTGTGACAAATATCAAATGTAACTCATAATAATCTACTAGAGATAGTAGCTCAATCATGCTGAAAAAGATGGGTCAAAAACCATCAAGGTAAGAATCACTGACATGATGCTATCACAAACTCTCAGCATAACAGAGCAAATATACATTATTCTCCTTACATTTTTCATCCCCTTAACCTTGTGAAAGAAATTTATAACACTTTCTCATAAGTTTTGGATCTCTCCTGCATCTCCTTCTTTTCTTCTATGATATTATTCTTCAGTGGTGCAGGGCTCTTAGAATGAATACATGGAACATATAAAAAATCTTGGTAACCTAGCAGCTGCCAGTAACTCACCAATTTATTTCATTAAGTCCCATTTTAACTATGAGTGCCTCTCACGATCTAACCACAAGTCCCTCTCATGCAGAATCCAAAGCAAGTCACTTGCCTTTGAATCTATGTGAAATTTACAAGTCTCAAAGTATTATGACTAATCATTCTGTTAAGAAGTAGTGTTTCTATCTTAAAATTATAAAGCAATTATCAAAATTCCAGCTCCTAAAATACAATCAGTTCTGCTGCTTTCACAGACAGGCAATAGTTTTTGCAGCTATCAAATTCTGTGAGGATTCTTTAAGGAGGTGATAATCGTTTTGCGAACTTTATCAGATAGTGTTGTTGTCATAATTAGTTTGAGGATACATATTGTTGAACATTTGCAGCGAAGATCTCAAGCATGTGCGCTCAAATCGAGGAAAATATTTATTTGATCCATAGAATATCATTTAAGAAGAATGAAGATGGAACTCCACCACTTTCTTTGTCAATTCATGTTTTTATACATTATATACCAATTTTCCTTTACGCCTACATCAATCCAATTGTTTCAATTGTGTTCATTTCTTAGCTAAGTCGGCATGGATTCTGAGAGATTATAGGTCTTCTAACGGCAGCCTCGTAACATGTGATTTTAGGTTTACCTACTTCCTTTTAACACTTTCAATTATCATAGTCACGCCTAGGAACAGGGGCGGAGGTAGTGTGTAGGTTGCGGGTTTGGCCGAACCAAGTAACTTTAATCCAAACCCTGTATTTGTCTTTATATATTCATCGAATATGTAAAAATTATTAATTTAGAACCCAATAACTTAAAATAACTAGAATCCCGAACCCATAAGCTTCAAATCCTCGCTCCGGCTCTACCTACGAAACTGTTGCACTTGAAAGTTTATGCAGCCCAAGCCCATAACCAAACCGCCTCACGAGCTTAAATGTAATTTAATTGTGCCATTAGAAAGTAAAACTATAAATAACAAAAAGTGTCATGATCATAGAAGAAAAATACTGAACAAATGGAGCTAACCTTGATTGATTACCAATACCCAAAACTCCATTTCCTTCTTCACCATTCTCCTCACTATCATTTTCTCCTTGAGAATTTCTCCTCCTATATTCCAACCAAACCAGCACCACATGCACCACGCACTGCAAAGCATACCCACAAACCCAAATCCTAATTGGAACATTAGGTGACTCATCAAACGTGCAGGACAAAATCACAACAGAGACAATAACAAAACCCAAGTTCCACATCATGTCCAGTGCCACCACTGGCTTTGAGTAACCCCAGTCGGAACGCCGCTCGTCCAGCTCACGCGCCGCCGTCTCCCTCACCAGCATCGACGCGCCGCCACGCCTTCCGCCGGTGAGTCGACCAAGAAGTACAGCCAGCGATGACTGACGGCCCCCGCCGCCGGTGTCCTCTCGCCGGCTGAGAAGTGGGACCCTTGTGGGGTCTGAAGATATCCTATTTGGTGGCTCAGTTGCCATAATTTTAAAGCTGAAAATGGATAATTGCTAATCTTTTAGAGAGAAGAAGTGGGGTTTGTCAGAAACATAGAATTCATAATTAAGTGATGTAAATAGTTTTTCTGAAAGTTTGATGAATTGGGTTTTGTGTCAGACAGTGTCAGATTCTTGATTTTTGTGTCTAATAGTTGAAGGGTGGTTCGGATTATCAAAATGGGGAGGGGAGGGGGGGGGGGGGGGGGGGGGGGGTAGCTGGTCCAGTTCTGTTTCTGGTAACTACCTATTCTGAACCTGAATCCTTCATAAGCTTTTTACTGTTAGAAGACAGACAAACATGATAAGGGAGATTTAGCAAATGGTCAAAGAAATTCCGATTTAATTTATGTAAAATATTTTCCTTATTAGTCTATTTACAAAAAAAATTATATTTAAAATAATTTAATTATAAACTTTCTATTTTATCATTTTACTTTTATGAGAGATTTTTATAGTTATACAAATTTTATAATATATTTATAATCATAAGTTTAAAAAAAATTTACCTTTTAAAAGTTTCGTGTTAAGTCAAACAATATTGCATCAATTGAAACGAGGATTGGTATTTATAAAATTCTTGGTTAATTAAAAAAGATATATTTGGTTACGATTATTGTCATGTTGTTAGGAAGATGTGATTAAGGAAACCCTTAAATTATTAGGATGTTGACAGATTGAGACAACAATGTGGAATAGAAATTGAGAAACCTAGATGTTAATTTCAAGCTAATAGTATCATCTTATCTTATTGTCTTTTCGTCAGAATCTTGGACATCCACTTGTATTTATCATGAAATACAAAAAGCAAAGTTTCTAGCTCTTCAAAATTTGATTTGACACGTAAGAGTATAGGCAATTTTTATACCATCTGTAATTTTTTCCGGTCTAAGTTAATGTTGTGGCAGAGCCAGCATTCACGATGCTTCAAGCATGCAGGGGCGGATTTATAGGATTGTTTATGTGGCACATGAATGCATGATTTTCTAGATATTTTATGTATGTATTTTCTAAATAATATTATCTATTGTCATCTAAATTCCACAAAAGCTGAATGGTACATTTGGTTGACTATTGAGTTATTTTATCCATAGATCTGAGATCAATTCCCCTATTTAATACTTTTTTTTGTCCTTCGGATGAAAATCTTGTATATATATACGTATATACCTTGAAAATTGTTATTCAAACAGTTGACACCCTAAACATTAAAAACTTTTAAAAGGCATTGATTGAACAAAATAATATA
>ML430540.1:0-19659 GCA_005239525.1 Nicotiana knightiana | reverse complement strand
GGGGGGGGTAGGGAGGGGGACCTTTGTTGGTATTGTTTAATGAAGGGCGGGGGAACGAGACAGCCTTGGTGGGGAAGGGGAATGGATGGCCTTTTATGCGGGTATATCGCCTTATATTAAGACACTATACTATAGCATCTTAATATAAGGTGTTATACCTTCCCGCTCATTTCAGGTTCAAATATAACGTCCTTTTAAAGGGAGATATACTTAACTGGGCAAACGGCCGTTAAGGTATAACGTCCTCCTTTAAAAGTATATAAAAATGTTATTAAATTTTCTTCCCATATATTTTAGTTTTTTGAGTCCAAAAAAATCATATTTTGAAACCGGACTCTTTCTTTCCTGCCCTTGCTAAAAAAGAGGCATGTGGTTGGTAGATAGATTAGTAGCCAAACTTTCCAGAAAAGTACGGAAGGCTGAAAGAAACACAGCCACATGTACAAAGTAGAAGCAGAACTGAATACTCTCACTTAAAAAAATTGAATACTCCACTTGTTTTAATTGCTGATATGACAATTGACAAATGACGAGAATAAATACCAAAACACCAATTAATTGATCAAACATCCTTCTACTTTTAGATATCGAGCCTTCTTGGATGAATTTGTTGTAAGTGACTTTTAAGGCAAAAGTAAGTTAGAAATTTTAATTTTTTATTTTTGATTTATTTTTGTCATTTTAACTTAAAAACAAATGCTTAAAAGTATTTTTTTTATTTTATCCAAACACTACAAAATGACTTAAAAATTATTTTGGTTTAAAAATAATTAAATTAAGCCAATCCAAACAGGCTCATCATCTCACATGCCATCCCTATTACATTAGGCTCTAAGCTTAACACACGATATTAGGTGATTTTTTTTATATTTACCTACAAAAATATGATTATTGAATCTGCACATATTTGGACTATTTTATCAGACATTTATTACTGTATTTCATATCAATAATTATATTAGATAACTCTGCTATCAACAGAGAATATCACGTAGAATTAATTAATTTAAGTTTACTCGGAAAAAAAAATTGTTTTTGAAAAGAAAGAAACAAAACATGAAATGTAACACGTGAAGTTAAGGATTTTTTTGCCTTGACGCTTTATGGAACGCTGGAGCTGGACTATTCTGATTCTTTAGAAGATTCTCTTATACCATCTCTTTCTTCTTCAGTCGCCCCCTTTTTCTATTCCCTCAAGTTTTTAAAGCTCACTTTTGTGGAAATCAACATTTTTCTACACAACTCTCAGAATTGTTTGATACCCTTTTCAAGATGACTGCTCCTGCCGGGGAAAATTGTACAGAAAGGTGAAAATTTTAATCCTTTTTTTGCTTTTATTTGATGAGAAAATTTGAATTTTATCCAAGATTTGATCTGGGGTTTGAACTCTTGATGCATTTTTGTTGATTGGAATTTCTTCTTCTTTTTTTCCCATGAATTAAATTTTTTTAATCCGTTTATCATCATATGATCTTATCTTCTTGTTTTGATTACTCCATTTTTGCATGATTGAAACCATTGATCTCAATCTCAATGTGTGCCGTTTAAAATTTCTGCATCTAATGATGATTTCCCTGTAATTATCATATTTACTTGGAAGTTTTGATTTGTTTGTATCTGATTGATGTTAAGGTAAAATGTAAATAAATAAAAAAATGTATTCTTTTTGCTAAGCAGATCTATATCCTCCCTTCTCTACTGGTTTTCTTATTCTGTTTTCTCTAATCCAAAATCTCAGTATTCTCACTAAGTTTTCGAAATTGATCAATTGTGATTTTGAGCATCTTTAGCAATTTCTTCTTTCTGGTTTATAATATAAGGCTAATAACTTCTTTTTCATCTTCATTTAGTTGAAAATTCTTTTATTTATATGATGTGAATTCTGTTTTCTCCTGGCTGGTATATGAGCTTTATAGTGACTATTGGACCTAGGCTTATTGTGCGATTTAAGTTCTTTGCAATGTATTCTCAATTTTCTTCCCCTCGCTGAATTTAAGTTCGTGTACTATATGAGTAAATGTCTGGTCCAGAACATACTTAACCAAATTGATAACAGGTTAGTTAACTTGCTGGATCTTATGCTTAAAATCTTCCTGGTATAGCCCCTATTGAATAGAAATCACATTGCTTCTAAAAAACCAACATCAACTTAGTGCGCGTTTACCTTGATTTTTTCAAAATATGAACTTCATTATATCATTGAGATACTGTTATCATTAATGCTTTAATCCGTTTTCATGATTTCCTGGCCCTCATATAAAATGTTTAGATCATACTAATGTTTAATACGTTATTCTTTGAGAATGTGTCAAAGATAGTCCAAGGTAAGAATCAATGACTTTGGGATGGTGTGGTTTGTTTCATATATTTACTTTTGGTAAGACACAACATACTAACCAAAGGCTGTGGATGCCATTGCACCAAATGTGTTAAGCCTACATTTGATGAAGTTTACATTGATTTATATGTTTGATACTGCACCAAGTTGTGTTTGGAGATTGTTTGTGATTGCATCCAGAAAGCAAAGCTAAACTACTACTTTTTCTCTTAGCAGTTCTTCATCTCTAGCAAGACTTGCTCCCCTTCAAGCAGTACTATTTGACGTAGACGGGACTTTATGTGATTCAGATCCACTTCACTATTATGCCTTCCGTGAAATGCTTCTAGAGGTAACAACAGTTAATATAGAAAAAGCTTTTTGTATGTTTTGACTTGTGAAATGCTCCTTACCTCCCCCCCCCCCCCCCCCCCCCCCCCCCCCCCAGACTCATTTGCAACCCCACCGAAAAAGAAGCTTTGTTTTTCCTGTTTACGCAGAAGTTACTGATATTAGGGAAAATCGATTTTGGTTCTGCAGATAGGCTACAATGGTGGTGTGCCAGTTGATGAGGACTGGTTTGTCAAAACTATTGCTGGCAAACACAATGACGACATTGCTGCTGCCCTTTTCCCTGATGATCTGGAAAGGGGTCTTAAATTCTGTGACGAGAAGGAAGCTATGTTTAGAAGGTTTGTAACTCGACTTAACGCAACTTGTCTATTTCAATTGACCTTGTGCTACTCTTCCTCCAGCCTCATAGGCTAGCTGTTTTTGTTACAATATAGGTTGGTGAAAGAACAATTGAAACCTATAGATGGCCTGTACAAAGTGAAGAAGTGGATTGAGGATCGTGGGCTGAAAAGGGCTGCAGTTACCAATGCGCCTAGACTGAACGGTGAACTGATAATAGAAATACTTGGCCTAAAGGATTTTTTTGATGTGGTTATTATTGGAAGTGAGTGTGAGCGTGCAAAACCATTTCCCGACCCTTACTTGAAGGCCCTTGAACTGCTTAAGGTGTCAAAAGATCACACATTCATATTTGAGGTCTGATTTCTTTGTCGACCAGATTCTTCATTTTCTAATCCTCACACCATTAAAACTCATATCTTTTCTTCTATGCTTAGGATTCTGTTTCTGGAATAAAAGCTGGGGTGGCAGCTGGGATGCCTGTTGTTGGATTGGCAACCCGAAATCCACCTCACTTACTTATGGAAGCAAAGCCTGCTTTTCTTATCAAAGATTATGAAGATCCGAAACTATGGGCAGATCTTGAGGAGATCGACAAAAAGTCAGGTGCTGGAACAACCACAGTCTGAGACATACGCATACTGGTGAATTGTTGACGTAGATGTCTACAGGGGTATGATTTATTGAAAGCTTTGGATTTTCTTGTCATAATAAACAAAGAGGGAAACAGTATTACTATTATTTTCGTTCATAAAATCAATTGTGCTAGGTCCAACCATTGATATTGATTTAAGAGTATATGAAAACCGAATTTGGTGGCTGTTCATTGGCCTAACTTGTCAATTTTTTACCAGCTTGGTATTGTCACATTTTCATATGTTTTGGTTAACCCGGTTCCATATGTAGGCTTATCACAGTAAATTATTCCTACAGTGGTCGACCTATTGCAACCCTGTATGCTTAGGACGTAGTATGTTTTATGAGATGATGCCGTAAATATAACTAAAAATTCCATGCTCTTTTCCATAGCACAGCTAGTGCATAAGATATACAAAACCATTACTTTTCCCTTTGCCTTTTTTAAAGTCTGACAGGTAGTAAAAGAAAAAATTATGCGAATTTAAAAAACTCCCGCCATGGATGACCCAGTAGCTTTGGGAAAGCCTAAATTTCTTAGATATTGCCAATGGTAAAAGACAGGCATAATTCAAAGCTCAATACTGCCAATAATGCAACTCAGTTTAAACCCGTAACAAGATGCTGCGGCTTTGAAAAGCCTAGGTTTAGACCAAAAAACATTTTCCAACTAGACCGCAAACTATGTACACTTTCACTACACTGAATCTATTTCATCTCTAGCAGACACGTACAGCTCAAGCCTTCTCGAACATTTCTGCCTCCTCTCCATCAGGATTGGATCTTCATCCAGTAACCGGGCGAGAGTTTTACCCTACACGTTGGGAAAAATTCAGTAAGTACTGTAGACTAAATTTAAACCTGAAAGGGAAGCAGACCATAATTTTCAACCTCTGCTTTGAAAGGTCTTACTAAAATTGGTTCAGATTATTTATTCGATATTTTTTATTCCCAGATAAATCATATCAAACTCTGCAATTATTTGGAAACTTTTGTGCGTAGAAGTAAAAGAAAAGGTTTCAAGTGCTTGTAACATTGCATCAGCAGATAACATTGCTTTCACCTCCAATGATATGTTCACAATTTGATGAATTGATCATCATCCATTGACTCTACTGATGTCATTAAGGATGTTAAGCATAAGGGAAAAAGAATCTCTGGAGGGTATTTAATTTAAGTAGACAAGTGAAATACCTCTTTTTTGCCCAGTTGCGTATAGAAATGATCAAGTAAAGAACGTTTGGCTTCCCGAACTTGACAATAAACCACGGCCTTTGGTATTGTATTTCGTAGGGTATCTGACACCATCCCGATATATGAGGAAATGGTTGAGCCTATCCTGCGCAAGTGCCCCTCTGTGTAACGGTCAGCAGTTGAAGCAGTTGGGCTTCCACCCTTATCAGCTTCTTGTGGGAGTTTCCGGAAAAAGTCAACAGTAAGGTATGAGGATTCCATATCCACCATCCTCAGAACAGTTCTCTTGCTGTCATCACGGAATCTCTCTAATGCTTCATTCGCAGCAGATGCTATCTCTGTTCGAAGAGTTGGAAAGCGACTTAGTTCCTGCATCCAGAAAATATCAATTTCATCATTTGCCATTAGCTAATGTAGTAGAGGTTTTGGATCATACCTGAGTTTCCCCTATTGACTTCCCCACCAGCTCTTTCAATATGAAGTGAACCTACATAGTCAATTTATAGAGTTAAGTTGAAATAGCAGTTTCAACTTAAGCATTAGAATCCTGAACAATTGGTTTGTTTTTCTTTAGTGGGGAAGGGGGAGGGAAAAGTTATGCGCTTTCAAGAGAAAGCAGCTTCGTTATTATTAATTGGCTTATTGCTGTACAATTCCAAGTTTTTAAGTTGGCTTATATGACAAACTCCTTTTGACATGACCATAATTTTATTTTCTTACTCAATTCCCTAGTTCATAATCTAAGCTAGTGTTTCCAATCCCTGTGGAGAGTATTACAGAAAGCTTCCATTTTTCAACAGCTTCCGAATACTGGTAACGATCTGTGGTCCCAAAAAAGGAGTACTTGCATAACCAATGTCATAAAAAGGTTCCCTTAACCATAGCCACATGAAGTAACATGACAATTCACATCCACGGGATAAAAGAATGAAAAGGTGCAATTACTTACTGCATCGGCTGAGGCTTCAGCAGGACCCCTGAAATAATTAAGAGCACCATCAATAAGCCGTCTATAACCTTGCTCTGGTGCTATTAGATGAGGTTGATAGCCATCTGCTTCAGAGACAACCTTCCGAACATTTTGCAGCGAGAGATAACGATCCAGTGGAAGCTTTCTTAGAGCAGCAGGGAGCTGGTTGTCAAAAACCCAATAAATGCGATCTCCTCCTGACCGCCTGCACAAGCATATGTGGAAGACCAAATATGATCAATTTAACCTCATTACAAGGTAATGCAGTATATGTCCTTGGTTTTTTAGACACTGTGCATGAAAACGACTGAAAATATCCTCATTACATGTTTCCAACATTTTCACAGGTTGTAACACAATTTGACAGCCAATGGTTACATGTTAATGGAACCAAACATTATGTGTTTTCCTTTACATAAGAAAATATAGTTGTGGTTGTGAAGACAAAAGCAAAATACAGTAGTAGTCAAATCAACAATTTTTCTTCCTTTGTTCGGTTAAAGAAAAATGTATATTCTTACCCTCCTTCAAGGTGCTCCTTGAAAATCCTATCAAAAGCACGGCACAGCTCTAATATGGCATACAACTGCGCCTGTCAATTTAAGCAAAACTATTAAAGATATTGAATCAAACAGTAGCATGTTTTCAGAAAAGGAAATATTAGTATCATTACGCTTGCATCAATAGCAACAGGTCTCCCTAGGTAACTCAGCTCTTCCTCAAGTTCATCAATGCTTCTATTGATCAAAGACAAAATCGTAGGTATACGGGCCTTGATCACAGATTCTAGGTGCTGGAAACACAAATATATGTTATCAGCATCGTGTAACAAATATCAATTGCAAGAATTAGAGATAAATCTTTCTTGGTATAAGCAACTTCGGTAGAGTGTATACTTTTGAGAGTAGTTTTGCCAAATACTCTGAACCCATTCTGTTGGCCAAATGTCCATACTCAGGACTTGTAGCAAAAAATTCACGTTCCTTACGCCTTGCAACAATCATATCAACATTTCTATTAATATCGGCCTGTGAACGATTGACAGTTCCAACCCAAGGATGTTGTAACCGATAAGATCTTCCTTCAAGAACCTTCATCACACAATCAAAAAGGAACCTTAGAGGAATGTCAATATATGATAGGATACAGCCAAAAAGATGTTGCAATTATCTGTAATTGTGAAGAGACTAGAAGCACCAAAGATAACATAAAAACTGCCGCTATCAATAACAGAGAATTTTAAGCGTATTTGTAAAGAGAACCTAATGAATGTTGCATAATCCTAAGGAAACTGTGAGTGTGAGAAAGCACGGGAGAAAATAATATATTATTCACACCATACAATGATACAATGAGCCCTATATATAGATAATACATGTCCTACTCCTAATACATATAGGATTAAGGTTAAGGTTATTTACTCCTATTTGACTACTAAACTAACAGAAACAACCACATCCTCCTGTAATTTATGGCCTCGAGAGGGCATCAGTGCCTTCTCTACATTCAACTATTCATCAATGTATATTTATACCAATCTTGAAGTTCAGCATGGTATAACTTAACTGAAAGTTCTTGTCCATAAATATACAGTTTTAAAATGCATGCCTGATGCAAGGGACTTCATACAGCCACAGATGATGAAAATAGTTATATGCTCTATCCTCATACTCTGGCAGACATAAAACTCACATTCAATGAATATTATCACTTCAAAACAAACACATCATACTCAAATCTAAAGTGGTGATGGATATTGCAGATAACCTATGGAGGAATCAGCATGGAACAGACGTTAAGAAGAGTTTAGCGGGTTTTTTCCCCGTAAATTTAGAAGATTTAATAGTAGTCACTGAATAATTATAAACTACTCATAAAAAATGGATCAGGAATCAAAAGATGTGATTAATATGAGAAATATAACACCTCTTCAAGAAACAAAAGCCAATTGTTATGTTAGGTAGAAAGGAAAAAAGACTCACATCCAATGCATTTGTTCCCTTGTCCATCAAATCAAGCTTTGTCAACACACCAAGTGTACGTTCACCTGCATGGAAACAAGTTAATGCTCCAATGACCCTCAAAAGTATTTTTCAAATGTGGGAGAAAAAACAAAGACAAGGAAAAATTAAGCAAATGTTATATTATGCCAGAGAAGATCTGAAAATAATACCAGTTGGGTCAACTTCTCGAGCAATCTTTATAGCATCAGATGTCGCAACATCCTGATTGGCTGGGGTAATAGCTAAAAGAATACAGTTCGGCTACAATGCAAGAACCAAAGTTTTGTCAGTTGGTTCCTATCAAGTGTCGAGAGAAAAATTTACAAGCTAAGTAAATGCATCAAAGTCTCTAACTTCTGTGTGGCAGGATCATTCATAATTCTCAAAGTTCCACTTTCTCATCTTTAAAGGGTAGAAACATAGTTAGATTTTGCCAATCAACAAAGACATTCTCTGCCTCTCAGCATATTACCTTCTCAGCATATGAGCGAACCATATCTTCGATTTCCTGAACTATACTTTCAGGCTGCCCCTCTGTCAACACACACAATTGTATTGAGCAAAATAGATCATGAAACATGTACAAATGAAAGACCAACAACATGAGAATGAAGAAACATACCGACGGCAACCTTTGTTAAACCAGGTAAATCTACTAACGTCAAATTGACAACTGCAATGAAACCCAATATGAGTTATCTGATTGATAGTGAAATCAAAACCCCAATACTGAGTACTCATATGAATATCACCAAGAGTCTATCAACCATAGAGTAAAGCTAAAAACTTACAATCAAGCAATTGCACCACCCTCCTTAAATCAAGGACGTTTTACAACATGTTAATATGAACTACATATATAATAACTTTGTTAAGTTCTTTTTTTGTGGGCTATATGAACAATAGGTAATAACAGACAACTTTGGAGAAGCACAGCAAAATGCAACATAATGGACATATACATATAGAAGCAAGAAAGCAAACCATCAGTTGCATGCCTTCCTGTAGATACACTGCTAAATCCACAATGAAAGCCAGCACACTAATGAAAATAAAAGAAAGCAACATAAAAGGCGCACCATTTGGAGAATAGATGCTGAGATTAATAGGAAGAGAAGAAATCTGCTTTGTCTTTCCAGTCACCCTGTCAGTTTCTTCCTGGATCTCTGATCTTACCATAGCTTCATTAAGAAGAAATGTACAAATCAAATCAACACATAAATATTGCATAGTTTGAAGAAGCTCTAATGCAACTACGTATTGTACCACATTTTCAAAAAAACAACATACCAAAATCTATAAACTTTCTATTTCCAGTGTGAAGAAACTGTGCATAGTCTTCTTGTCCTGGCTCAGTCTTGTAAAGTTGCAAAACCAATGGCCTTCTTGTTACAATCCCTGCCCAAAATAAATACTGCTATGTGAAAACTAAACAAAAGGGAGAGAAGGAGAAATATTGTGGTTTATAACTTTATTTTCCAATAAATTACAGATTTTTGTTTCTAATAAGCGAAATTGCAATAGAGCAGAATTGTAAGGTGTTTTTGTAAAATTCCAATGCAGCTTCCTGAAAATTGTATCAATTTGGAGTATCTCTAAAATAGTGAAATGGTATAGTTTGTAGGTCCAGGGCAAAGATAGTTAAAACTGGGTTATGCTGAAAGGTAGAAGAAGGAAATAAATAGTACATAATTTTTCTTTTAAAAAACAGACACTTAGAATCAATGTCTTATCTATTTTTTGTGTCTATCATTGTGATAGGAAAAGTTTAACTCGGGCAAATCATGATAATACACATAATGACATAAGCATAAGCTCCAATCATTAGGTCAAAAGGTCTAAATCTGGCTAGAAAAGTAGCATTTTCCCTAATTAGTCAATTAATTGTCAAATATCTCAATATAAGAGCACTGAGAATGTATATTGTGGTCCAATTAAAAAAGACTAGTTTCTTTTTCACTAAAGTAACAGCTTATTTTAGTATTTCTACTCTACCTGCATATGTTAATAATACAGCATTTACAATTGTACCAGCTATCCAGTATTTCTCTATTCTTCTTCACCAAAAAAACAAAAAGCCAAAACTCTAGTAAATTACGAGGAAATAAAATAAGCGCTTAACCACGTGTCTTTTATATCTTCTTTATTTTATTGGACATAATCAGAGCTAACATTTTGCTAAAGCTGATTTCATTTTATCTTTCTGGGAAAAGGAATCAGGATATTCTATTCCATTGACTGATCCATATATGTATGGTATGGTGTCGAACCGTCAATCAACATCCAAAATCCTCGTCACAGAATTTCATTCTCTATTTATGTTGTTTTTTTATTTATGACAGTAGTGTTAGAAGCAACTTGCTTGTATTTCAACTATTCTTTGGATTCCTGTTACCTCTCACTAACATAAGTATCGAGTAAGCCGGCAAGGCTTAGACAGATGGGACAAAATCACGCACGCTTGTGTACACATCTATTTCTGTTTGTTTCCTTTTTTTCTCTTTTTAAATTTGTTAGCACCAACCTACTGGCAAAAACTTTCCAATTGAGAAATTACAGTTTAAAATAACTGAAAAGAACAGCAGATTTAGCTTTACGAATATGATTTTTTACTTTTTTAGGATATATATAGTTCGTTCATTAACGATTACCTGATCCTCTAGGAAGAAAATCCCGGCCGACGATGCTCTCTAAAACCGAAGACTTCCCCGAACTCTACAAAACCACCACAATTCAATCAAAACATTTCAAAAAAAAGAAGCAAAAACGCTATATTAACTAGCAACACTAATAAAACTCCATAAAATGCATTAACGCCATCACAAAGACCGATCAAACAGAAAACAATCATCTACAGACTCTCACGTACATAAAATAACCAAAACACATACATAAACAGAAAACAAAAAAAAACACAGAGAAAACACACAAAAGTAGGTGTAGATGAAACAGACCTGGCCACCGAGGACGACGATAGTTGGAAGAGTATCCCAAAGAGTAGGCAAACTCCGATCATCACCGTAATCACCGAGGAGCGTACACGCTCTCTGAATTCTGTTCACAAGGCCAATGACGCCTTCCATTCTAACGAAAACCCTAACCCTATCGATTCTCCGATGTCGGAGATTCCTATCGGCGACAACGACGAACGAGAGGAGAATGAGCAGTAGAAGTAGTACCAATGTAGAGAACGTGACGGAATCTATTTTATATTAATTATTATTATTATTTTTGACTTGGTAAAGGAGTGTGAGTGCCAGGGGGTTTGTGTTGTGGTCGAGTTAGTGCGCCACGTGGGGTAGTCTTCTTATAGTCTTTTTCAGGTCACGTGGAGTTATCAACATTTTTAAAATTTCGACTCTAGGCGGGATCTTCTTGACGAACATTTTTTTTGTGTTGTCAACTTTATTTTTTTATTTCATCTCAACGAAAAACTTTATTTTATCTCATGTACGTACTATATAAAGTAAAATAATAATAATTATGTGCCAAGAAAAGGAGTAATTGACCTACTCGTGTGCGTTTATATACTCTTTTTATTTCAATTTAGATGACATATTTCATTTATCGAGAGTCAATTTAATTAAATTTTGAAATTAAATTGGATTAGTGCAACTCAATATTTAAAATTAAAATTTAGATATTCAAAATTATACGAAAAATATTATAAATTATAATATTTTTCATGTCAATATGATAAAAAGATACAATTTAAAATGTTAATCAAAATAAATATTGTTTGACTCTTAATAAGCGAAACACATCATCTCAATTGAAACGTACGAAGTAATATTCGCCCAACCCACATGACTATACTAGGTGATGTTGATTAAAAGATCACAAAATTCAAATTTGTAACAATATGAGTCAAATTACTATTTTTTGTCATCACATGATCTTAGAAAGCGGTTCAAATAATTTGCATTCTAAATAGGGATAATACATAATTACCCTATTAAAAGTTGTCTCACTTTGTCAGTTACACTCTTAAATTTTACGGGAGTCTCATGACCCCCTTGTGTTTGTTCGAAGTATGATAAATACCACCTAATGTGACTTGCACCACTTTCAACCAAAATAATATATAACACGCACCAATCATATTTTGACACATATTTTTCTTATTTAAATTGTTTATATTTTATTTTTATCCATTATTTATTTTAAAATTATCTTTTATTTTCCTTTTCTTTCTTGTTTTCTTTTTCTTTTTTCTTTTTTCTTTTTTCTTTTTCTCTTCTTCTTCGTCACAACCACAGCAAGCCATTTTCTTTTCTCGTCTTCACCACTGCAAGTTGCTTATACTCAATTTTTTTCCTTTAAATTTCTTACACGTAATTTAATGTACCAATTCTTGAATAATTCATCCATATTTCTAATTAAAAAAGCTTTACAAAAGTCACTAGAGAGATGGCAGACGAATTTTCAGTTTCAAGCTATGAACCTCTATCAATGGCAGATGGATTTTCATCAAGTTTCAGACCTTCAAATCAATGTAACCTTAAAATCTAGTACTAAGTATCAACTCCCACAGGGTTTGAATAGCCAATCATATGTAACTTTGAGGATTCAAACCACTGATATCGAACTTTTGAAGAACCCGCAATGGAGTTCAAAATTTATGGTTTGAATTCCTCAAAATCTAACAACAAAACAGGAAGTAACCCGAATTTGCACTGCAGATTTGATTTTTGGACTTTAAAAATAGGTATCACAATCTCCTTCGATAATTTATGTTCAGTTCTTCAAAATCCAGCAACTAAATTTTCGTTCTTCACCTTCCATCCTTGCCATAATCAAGGATATTAAAGAATAACTTGATAGTAATCTCAAACAAAGACTAATGGAGGTATAGCCTTCCAAGAAGAAGAAAACAAAAATGAAAGTAGAACGTGGGTGCGAAGGAAAAAGAAAAAGAAAAAGAAAAGGAAAAAATAGAAAAATAGAGAAATAAACATAATTGGGGCAAATCTTTACATCTCACGCGCTATTATTGCGTGCAAAATGCTAAAGATGCCACGTCATCTTTATGTTTATTACACTTTAAACAAATAAAAGGGGGATAGGACCCCGCAAAATTTAAGGGAGCAACTGAAAAAGTAAAACAACCCTAGGGTAAAAATTATGTATTATCCCTTCTAAATATGTATCGTCCTCATATGTCCACAAGAAAAGAATTATTACTTATTAATAATAATAAAAGGGGAGGTGTAATACACATGTGTATTTATGGAAAATCAGCCTCTCTCTATATATATATATATATATATATATATTATCTTGTAACTTCTTTTTATTCCATCTTAAAGAAACTATTAATAACGTAATTACAATCATTTGATAGAATCACCCATCAACCAAAACCACATTGGAAAACGATGGACAAATGTTCAAGCAATGTCTGCTTAAATATGATTGTGCTAAGAAAGTTAGTAGTCATAATAATTATACGAATTAAAAGTAGTTTGAAAATGCAAATATGATGAAAAAGAAATATTTCAATAGTGTGATGGAATATTAAGATCATGAACGCCAAAAATTTCGTTACTGTTTTTTATTCTTTTTGTTTCCGAAGAACGTTAGTTGTTTGTTTCAAATGTGAAATAAATGGAAAAAAGATAAGAATAAATAGCCAAAAAATATTAATTAATAAACTAATTTGGTCAGCTTATAAATTAACCAAATATTCTCTATTCTTTTATCTTCTCTTTAGAGTAATCGCATGCTGAGATACTTCTAGAAAGTTACTTCATTTTGTGATTTATACTTTTTTAAACATGAATTTTTTTTTTGGCCAGTTATTATGTTTATAACGAATTATACTACTTAGCTTAAATTATTTATCGTCTTTCTAGATGGAAAATATGGAGCATATATTATCAACTTGACAGAATCTACCTTGAATTGAACTCGAATTTTAAGATCATCGCATTTCTCCACGTATTTACCTTACCCATAAAAGAAATTATGCAAGGCGGGACGCGGTGGGTTTCTGCGGGGCGGGGCGGGACGGATGCTATGTGTGGCGAGGCGAGTTGAAATTTTTGCGGGTTTGCCCTGCCCGCCCCGTTTGCCATCCCTACTTATAAGGTCATCTTCAACCCTTACCTCCATTTTCTCCTCCAAAATGCTGTAAAGTTATTCCAACCATTACTTCAATTTTTACTCCAGAAAAGAATATTCAATTTTATATTCTTCTCTCTTCAATATTATATTGTTATTTTTATTTAAATTTTATTTTCTTATTTCTGTTAAAGAAAATCTATCTTTTTTTCTACATATTCATCACATGTAATTTAATATAAAATTATTTTATACCATATGTTTTTAAATAATATAATTTGTAAGCAAATATTAAAGATTATATATATTAAAGGATAATTCAAATAAAAGTGAATTATTGAGATACAAGATAATCCAATACAATTACATTATGATAAAATTTATATTAAATATTACATAAATATTCAACTTTCACCTCTAGTATGCTCCCATAAATGATCTATTAATGCATTACGAAGTGTAAACTGAGCATTTTTATCCTTAATTTTTTCGTGTCGAGCTAAAATTGCTCAAATCGATGATTTTCATCTGCTACCATTTCTACCGTTGGAGGTGGACATTCCCAATCATCTTGAATTGGTACATTAAGATCACATTCATCCTCTATTATCATGTTGTGCAGTATAATACATGTAGTTACTATATCATGTAACACTTCTTTTCTCCAAAAATGTGATGGTCCTACAACAATTGTGAAACGATTTTGGTGTCACAACCACAACAATCTTTGTCCCCATTCACTCAATACTATAATGATTTTGGTGTATCTGGAAACGACATATCTCCCTACTAAGTTATTATCCTATTTATCGTAGTTTCAAATTTTTATGTATTTTAATTTGATATATTTTCAATTTTCATGTATTTTCATTTTAATGTATTTTCAATTTTCACTTTGCAATTTTAGCATCATCTAATATTTTATATTTGCACAATTCATTATTTGAGATGATTATATATTTTTTGTACAATTATAACTTATAATAAAATTAACTTATAATTTTTACATAAAAATAATAAATGCACGAAAATTAATTTATCAATATTATACGCCAAAGTTAAGATGTAAAATTAATATTGTAAAGATATTACATAAACATAATTAGGTATATATAAAGAGATAAAATAGTTAAATAATAAAATAAATATGAATAGTAACGGAGGAGATGAATATTGTCACTCCATAGTTAAAGCAACACTATTCATCCTCTATTTTGGGGGCAAAAATGAAGGAGCATTAGAGCTCTATTATGATAAAAAAATAACCCCCATTATAGAACAATAGGGGTGGGTTGGAGATGCTGGTAATTTGATCCATTTCAATAGGTTGTGCTATCTTTTTTTCTTTTTTCCTTTTTCTTTTTGTTGTTGCGCTACGCAATCCATGAGATTTGGTCATGTAGTATTGGTAGATGAAGTTCTACTAAGGTCCGTGGGGGTAGTACGCCATCTGCGAGCTTTGTTCGAAACCTTGACTATATGTGTATGCATATCTGCGAAATATAATAAATATTTCGAGTGCCACCCGGAGTAACAAAAGATGTTAAGATGCCTGTGGTAAAGGGCTCATAAATCCTCCTTGGCAGTGAGGGATTGAACCGTTGAGACAACAGTTTTTAAAACCTTTTTAGTTTGCTGCATCACTACGTATTTACAGTAAATTTTGACTTTACTGTTCACTTATTTTTCTTTCTTCAATTATGTTATGTTCTCCTTATTTTCGTTCTTTAATTATTGTTGACTATATCTTTTTTTGTTAGTAAATCTTGACTTTTTTTTGGTCTCTTAGTTAGTACTATTAGTTATTTTCACTTAAAATAACATTTCCTTTTCAAAATCTTCGCTCCCATTAGAATCCCAAAAGCCAAATAGTTAGTTCTATTTGTTTTTTTTTAAAAAGTTGATTAAATCGATTAGCTTGGCACCCGGATTTTTCAAATTCTGAATCCGCCTATGGATGAAATATAATAACATAGATGACGTTGCTTGTCTTAGTATTAATAGATTTTTTATAGGTGGCTGATAGTATTAATAGATATATATACTATAGGCTTCGTACCCTTTTCTCTCATATAATCCATCGTTTTCTTAACTAAATGTATGTGACATACATTTGTTAGTGTTATTATATAGTTGAACTCTGAGTTTCAGATCATTTTCAATCATGACTCGTATTATTTTCTCGGCAACTTCAGCTCTCCCTTTCATCTCATTGGCAAGGTTTTTAAAACCTTTTTAGCTTGTTGCATCACTACGTATTCGTTGTAAATTTTGATTTTACTGTTCACTTATTTTTCTTTCTTCAATTATATTTTGTTCTCCTTATTTTCGTTCTTTAATTATTGTTGACTATATCTTTCTTTGTTAGTAAATCTTGACTTTTTTCTGGTCTCTTAGTTAGTACTATTAGTTCTTTTCACCTACACTTAACACAACATTTTCTTTTCAAAATCCTCGCTCCGATTAGAATCCCAAAAGCCAAATAGAAAGTTCTATTTTTTTTTTTTCAAAGTTGATTAAATCGATTAGCTTGACATCCGGATCCTTCAAATTTTGAATCCGCCTGTGGATGAAATATAGTAACATAGATGATGTTGGTTGTTATAGTATTAGTAGATTTTTCATGTGTGGCTGATAGTATTAATAGATATATATACTATAGGCTTCATACCCTTTTCTCTCATATAATCCATCGTTTTCTTAGCTAAATGTATCTGACCTGCATTTGTTAGTATTATTATATAGTTGAACTCTGAGTTTCAGACCTTTTTTAATCATGACTCGTATTATTTTCTCGACAGCTTTAGCTCTCCCTTTCATCTCATTGGCAAGGCTTGTTAGTTTCTGAAATACACTCGCATCTGTCTATCTATGTCATATTGCTTGGAAGAACTTCTCAATTATATTGTTCAATACGTTCACCGATAATATTATTAATTTCGTCAGGTCGAATGATTACCTTCACAAAATGCATCTATGATTTTGTCAAAAGTGTCCTCGATCTCTCAACTGCAGCATCAACTTTTACTAATTTAGATTCTCTGTTCATACTATTTTAATACCAAACATATTTCTTTTTTCATTTTAGAAAAAGTATCCTCCCACCCTCCCATAATTAACGAAGAGTAAGGAAGACTCAACTGATCATTGTGTCGATCGGTACTTGTACTGGTGGGAAGTTAGGCATAAGTTGATATAGACACTACCATCATAAAGAATATACATTTATAGATATAAATACGTTAAAATTGACACAAACTTAAAATTCTGATATTATTCAAAAATAGTCATACAACATTTTTCTTAATAATAATTATAGTACATAACAAAAGGACAAAAGCATGCAATTATTTTTTGCATGATGTTTAACAGAGAATATATCATGAAATTGGATGTAAAGAGTACTTCCTAATTCCATTGACATTATAAAAAGTAAGCTTTCATGTTTTCTCCATCAGTTCCACACTCAAGTGACTGTTCATTCATCTTCATTCCAAACAAAAGCGAACATCTTCATTGTGTGACTGTAACTACTATGGTTTACGATCCAAATCCTTTATCATTCCATTTTAAGAAGAATTGTCAACATCAGATTTTGAGGACTTAGCTTTGGAGTCATCAAGATAACTCTGATAAATATAGGAAAGAAATCCCCAAAGAGCAAGCAACAATGCAATTACTTTTTCCCCATCCATTTTATCATGGAAGAAAATCACAGCAAGAACTGGCACAATAGGCAAAGCCAAAGTACTTATCACATTAGAGAACAAAGAAGAAACCTCAAATATCAACCCAAATAAACCAACAGAACCAATTTGCCAAAGAACAGTAGTCCAAATCAATGTCATCAAATATGAAATTCCCCCCTTCTGAAAACCATTCATTTCAGCTGTCAAAATCTTCCATTCTCCGCTCGCGTATAGCCCCACAACACAAGCACAAGTTGCTACAAATGATGGAAAAATTAACATTTTCAAGATTGTGTCAAATGACTCACTTTTGATCACCCTCTTGAAAGTTAGTTCTAATAAAGAGAGGTATAGTGCATAAGATGCTGATGCAGAAACAGTGCAAACGAATCCGATCACGTATTTTCCAACTGATAATTTTGTACTAGTAGTGTCAGATTTAGAATGAACTGCTAGTAGTGAAGCTGAAATTGTGACAATCACTACAGAGTTGAGTATTAAAGCTGTGAATTTTTGCGCGTTTAGTAGGAAAGAGAACAGGACATTGAAGGCTAATTGAGATGCACAAATGAGGGAATAAGTTGAGACAGGGAGATATAACAGACCATATGAATACATCAAATTGTTACCTGCTAATAGTAGGCCAAAAAATACATAGAGGAGAGAAAGGTAAGATATTGATGGTTTTTGGGACGATGAGGAGGAGACAATATTTGAAGAGTTAAAGAGAAACAAGAGTGGAATCAACATTGGAAAACCAGCTGATTGAACAAATGTTGCCATCCATTTACTATTCCCACCTTTATCATAGTAAAATCTTCCTAAAACTGTAGCTGCAGATTGTCCAACAAGTAGGAAAGTGAGGTATACACATATTCTAAACCACCAACCGTAGTGTTTACTGAATCTTGAAAGTTGCTGCTGATTTGTGTCATCTTCTAACATTTGTATTCTGCTTGATTCTTTCACTGCTACGACAACATTAATAGAGTAATCAAATAAGTGAAAACTAAAGATGAAACACGACATATAGAATTCAGTTGTAGAAATTTCATTTTTATTTGGTACATGATTCACTTAATCAAGCTAAATATCATGACCAGGGACAACTTAAATCCAGTAGCTTTTGTTTAGACTCTCTATTCAGCGGCGGATGCAGCTTAAAAGCACCGGGTTCATGTGAACCCAATACTTTCGACAAGGAGTATAAGTTTGTGTGTAGAAATCCATCAAAATTGCAAGAAATAACTAAAAAATATAATGAGTTTGAACTCATAGAGCTTAAATTCCTATTTGCATCAAGTAATCCATTATAATTATTTACTTGTGAACCCAATAACTAAAACGAGCTATAGATTTAATGGCAAATTCAAAAGCCATAAACTTCAAATCCTGACGTTGCCTTCCTTAGTTGGAGAACCCTATAAGAAACATAGGAACAAAACCTACACCTCTCCTTCTCCTTTTCTTGAATCATTTTTACCAATAAGAGTATCAAATTGTGATCATAAAGTGGGAAATAAATGACTTTTGGAAGGAAAAATAAAATCAGTGACAAACCTGGGATTTGCAGTTCCACTTCTTCAATAGAGTCCATCACTAAGTTGTGGTACAGAGAGTGCTAATAAAATCCTGTTTTTCTTTTATAAAGAAAGCAAATTGAAGACATATCACGTCTATGACATATTAGTAAGTCCCACCAGTTGAAATTTTAGTTTTTTAAAGCCAACTGTGTCTATATTGACAAGTTTGACGAATTTAAAAAGTTGAAAATGAAAATAGATTGACTCAATCTTCACTGTACGAGCTAGGAAATATAGTTGCTTTTGAACCAAATCAAGCTTGTCATACTAACATGCTCACGAGTCTAATCAGTAGTCACTCTCATTTGATTCAATGCTTCTAGGAAAAGAAAAAGGGATTAGGTGAAATATATTACTCCATAATAAATGATTAATTTACTTTTTTATTTAAGTCCAAAATAAGTGTCTATTTATATAATTAAAAAAGAATTCAATTTATTTTTATAAAATTACTGATGTGTGGCTAGAATTCGTGATTTTAAGCATTATATACCTCGCATTTTATGAGTTT
>ML430537.1:0-42273 GCA_005239525.1 Nicotiana knightiana | reverse complement strand
CGCATAAAATGTAAGGTATATCACATGTTAAACTATGCAATTTAGTCTCGCATCAGGCACCGGAGGAAATTCAGGAAAGAAGTAGCAGCAACAATCATTGGGGCGACAATATACTATAGCTGGCAAGCTCAAAATTGGAAGCGTTTCAGGAAGATCAATGTAAATAATGCATTTATAGAGATAAAAATTAAGAAGGAACTTAGGGAGAGGATAAGTATGCTAGAAGGATCTAGAAGAGCTAGAAATTGCCCAATTTTGATACAGAGGATATATAGTTAGAGTAGTAAGTCATTGTGTATTTTTTGAGAGCTGAGAGATTCTGGTCCTAGTTAATTGGAACAGCGGGATGCTTTTAGTTTGTAAATCACTTGGTTGTTATGGTAATATTCACAGGTTATTGCCAAAACTTTTTTTGATGCTCCACATTCACTTCTTCCTAAACATGTGCAATTAATTCCTATTTAAATATTTATTTTAGCCCATGTCACCTCTTTGGTTTAACATAAATTGAATCTGAACACACAACCTTACAATTTCAAGTATTCAAAACCGTGAAGATCAGTTATTATTTTAGTTTTCTAATCATTTAATTAAATTAACTGATGCAATAAAACCAAAAGAGAAAAAGAAACTCATTGATCCCTTAGTTTTTATCTGTGACGAATTTAGACATCTAGTTCCTTACATATATACTGTGGATTGGTAATCATTTTCTTTACCTCATGTCCTTTTGTAGTTCTTTCTCTTGCATATGCTTTGCTCTAGTATATGAAATTTTCTTGAGTTTTGTTTACTAACTAATTCTTATGTGTTTCTTTTTATTTCAGATTCCACTTTGAAATTGTGTTATTTTCACTTCATCAGGTACATAATAATATGATGTTTACAGTACTCCTTTTTTTTTTTAACAAAAATCATAGATTATATTATGAATTTGTAGGGGAGACAGTGACATATGTGTATATATATATATATGTTTACCTAAAAATTCAGATAACAATTAAACTTATATTGTATTTTTAAGGATATGTGATTTCGTCCAATACTAATTGATAAACAAGAAAATAAATGGATGAATTAGACAGTAAAATAAATCCAATAAGTATGCAAGCAAAGCATCGACCTCGATTTGGGATAGTCTCGAGGTAGAAAAGTAAGAACAGTAAATGATAAAGCAACTCTAAAGAACAGTAAGTGAAATGGCAAGAGAGTAACGAGTGTATATATTTTTATCAGTTAATCATGATGATTACAAATGAATGGAATTCCTCTTCATATAATAGAGGAGTCCTAAATAAGGTACACTTTTAATTATAGCAGAATATCATATTTAATAACCGATTAACCGCCATCGATTTATCCGTTCCGAGATTCACGCCACGATCCTCGACCAATCGCGGATATATCGCCTTTCTGTTATACAACTATGCCGATGTTACTCGGAGTCTGTATCTTTATGGCCTCAATTGATGTCGACCTCGATTTGAAAGGAGGCTTCGATTTCGAACTCGACGTCCTAGCTCTCCGATGTGACATTCCTATCTCGACCAAAAAGTAAAATCAGGTAGCCCCGATTTCTATCATATACAGATAGTCCCCTCGTTTCTTAGAGTAAAATAATAAAGAACGACTTGAGCCTTGATTTTATGAAGACCTCGATAGTGATGTAATCCTCGTGAGTAGGCGATGGAGGTGACCGAAACGTCGCGTCGGTAGAGTTCCCCAACCCATTAATGCTTGTCGGTGGATGGCCGACCACCAGCACCACCGAACCGTCGTCGTAACTCTATAAAATAGACTCTTTTGTTGAATATAACTTTTACTTTCACCTTCATCAAATTTTCTAAGTCTCTTAAACTCTTTCCATCTCTTTCATCACCCGTTGAGTCAGATTTGTTAGTTTCAAAACACCAAGTTTCACCTCTTTTCGCCTCCTTCTACCTAAATCAATGGCGAAAACCTCCAAAATCATTCCACAAAAGGAGAAAGCTTCCTCCTTTTATTCTCGGCCGGCCGGTGACAAAACATTGGTGGAACCGCTCCCTCATGAGTATGTTCCCGGCCTATGCGTCTTAAAATCCGACTTCAAAGTCGAGAACCCTCCATCGGTCCCTGGCCGATGTGATCATGTGTCAAGATATATCTGCTCGATAACAGCAGGCTATCTCGAGGATGTGAAGAGGGATTGTAACTGGGGTCCCCGCTCTTGAAGAGAGTATTACCACTCATATGGAGGGGTTGTTAAGTGTTTACACTTATCCCTTCATGTTGGATCCTCTCGACCCAGTTATCATTGACTTCTGGAAGAGGTACCAGGTCACCCTTGGCTAAGTTCACCCCTCTTTCTGGCGAATCATGATCATGCTCCGATTCTTTTCTAGCAAGATCGAGGGGTTGTCGTTCACCCTCAGCCATCTCATGCGATTATATTGACCCTGACTCTTTCGAGGGTTGATCAAGCTCCAACGTGAAGCAACCAAGGCTTTGTTCTCAAGCGTCGATGAAGACAATAACTGGGGTTGGATGAGACAATTTGTACTGGTGAGGACCTGCGACCTCATTCCAAAGGAAAAACTGTCGTTCCCCGAGAAGTGGAACCCCGAGCGTAAGTAACATCTTACCTATTAGTCTTTATATTCTCATTTTTGCGTTATGTAATGTTTTTATTTGTCATGCAACGGTCGCCTGGATGCCTCGAGCGGTTCCTGACCTCGAGAACTGGGTTCGACAGTTGGCCTCGACTTCCTCATATACCGAGAACTGTTGGCGTGACCTGGAAAAGGGAAAATGGGTGGCAAAGAATCACGGTAAGTGTTTCTTCCTTATTTCCGAGATACTTCTCATATTTCCTTTTTTCACCATGTTTATTTTCGTGCAGGCCTGAACAAGGACGTGATCTTGAGACCCCCCGAGTGGAGAGAAAGAGGCCAAGTCCCCGGTTCCGAAATTAGGGAAACACAAGAAAAGGAAGGGGGTCTCGTTGTTCGAGGACCCCAAACCCAAGACTCGAAGGACCAGAAGGAAGGTCATCACTCTTACTGTGGACTCGGTCCAAAAGTTGAGAGAAGAAGAAGAAGAAGATGGGGACGCCTCGGCATTGGTGGCTCGACCTACGAATACTATCAAGGCCGCGAAACCATCAAAACCGAAGGTGATTGCTGAGATCAAGCCTCATGATGAGCAGACTTCCAAGAAAAGTTTGGGTGAGGAGCATGATCGCCTGAGGTCGAGATTTTCCCTCGACCATCCACAAACATACCGGAGGGGACCGGTTCTGAGACCCCCAGAGTCGATCAGAGCGCCCCGAGTGACTCGCTTAGGGAAATGACAACAGGTCATTCGCCTTCTCTACCGACTTACTCTGAGGAGGTGATAAGAGAGGCTCAGGCCATGAGGACCCCCGACATAGGCGGAGTCTCTGGTGAAGAGGATCCCTTTCGGGATTGCTTTATTGGGGTCGATGATGCCTCCGACCTTAACGACGCGTCCACCCTCTTCGAAGTGGCCCAACGTCTCCTATCTCGGGTAAGTATTAATTGTTGTAACTTCTCTTCTCCTTTTCACTTCTTTCAGCCTAACTTATATTTTTCTTCTCATATAGGCTTTTTCCAAGTCTCGGGCCGACCTGAGCCAATGTGAGGCCGAGCTCCAGAGGATCTTGGAGGATAGAAATACTTTAAATCTTCTTTTCGAGCAAATGGATGAAGAGCTCAGGGACCTTCGAGCAGACTAGGCCAAGGCTCGTAAGGAGGAGACCGAGCTGAACAAGCAGGTAAATGTCCTTTTGAAAAATACGGACTTGATCCAAGGGTGGAGGTTAACACTCCGATGTCTCAATTGCAGCAAAAAATTGAGAGGATCGAGTTGTTCCAGGGAGAAGTCGATCAGGTTAAAGCTGACTAACATCGGTGGAGGGAAGGCACAAACCACCTTACTGCGAAGAAGGAGGTTACCTTGGCCCAACTGTCATAGGCCGGAGTTCAACTTCGGAATGCTGGGGAGAAAGTTCGGTCATGGCAAAAAGAATTGAAGAGCTCGAAGCCGGACTTGCTTAGGCCCAAACTGAGGTCGAAAAGGCGAAGGCACAAGCTGACAAGTCAATAGCCATATACTTGGCTGATGTCGAGGCTGCTCAAACCCGACTGAGGGAGGCAACCGATCGAGCGCGATGAAGTACTGATCTGGCTAAGTGCCAATCTTGGATGGAGACCCTCGAGGAAATTCATGCTCGAGGTTTGACCTCTCCGAGGAGATAGCTCAAGCTAAGGTGTTCGAAGTCGATGCTAGGTTTCTTGCTTCCTCCAATGATGACGATGATGACGATGATGAAGGCAACAAAGGTGGATCCGATAATGAAGAGGCGACCGAAGGGGAAGCTGCCCCCGAGGAAGAAGTCAACCCCGAGCATATTTAGGACTTTATTTTTCCTTTTCTTTGTTTGTAAGACCTTCGTCGGTCTTTTGTACATATTTTTGTTCAACCACACACACACACACACACACACACACACACACATATATATATATATATATAAAGAAAATTTTCTTTCGACTTCCTTCTCAAATTTTGTCTTCAAACTTGCTTTGTGCCTTGTAAAACTTTAGCACATTTTACATGCTTTGAACAATATGTTCGAGACTTTGGTTTTGGGTGACTTGATCGAAGTCATAATAATACTTCTTCTATAGCCGAGTTCGAGTAAGTCTTGAACCCGAAGAAATAGAACCCTTAGGTTTGTATTGAATAACAATGGGTCCTCGACCTGTAGTTGAGTAAATTTTTATTCAAAGTCGAGATAGTGGAACCCTTAGGTTAGAATCGAGTGAGAACATGTTCTCGACCTCTAAGTGTATTGGACCTTAGGATCTTTGAGTCGGGCCGATATGCTGTAAAAGAATGGATTTTTTCCCTCTTCCGACTTAAAGACTTTGTAAAATTTTGTTATGCCTTAGCATGTATTTTTTAGCCATTGGGTTTTTTGATGGTTTAATATTGATCGAAAACCCTTTACCCTTTGTGCCTTAGCAGAAATTTGTATTTAAACAATTTGATACCTCTTAAGGTTTTTTGAGGGTTGATATTATCGAAACCCTTTGGTTATTTTGCCGAGGGTAGCGTTTTATAACCGGTTTTCAAAGAATTCGAAGGCCTGTTTTTATTGCGGGATTTGGACATCTCCGAGCCGTGTTAATTTGTCCATAGCCTTTTGGTATGCCTCTTGGGCTTGTTTCCCAATAACACTTCAAATTAGTTTCCGAGAATGATGGCCATGGCCTATAAATTGAGGTTTGCCTCATTGAGGTCTTACGGTTTCGAAGTTAGATAGTTTGAAGTGTAGTTATATTCGGCCCTTGAGCCATTTTTCTCAAAAATCATGAGTACGGAACTTGTAAAGTAGAAAATTCCATTGAGGCTCAAGGGATCTGGTAAGGAAAAAATACTTCTTTGAATAATTCATACATGTGTACATGTTTTGCCATTGGGACTCGACTAATCTACACGGACAAGGCTCATTTGACCGTTTGGCCCATTACAAAGTTTTCCTATCGAGGCCCTTTTGACATGAAGTATTTTCCTTGAAAATAAAACATCGGAGGGTGATGCCCCCCAGTATTCGAGGTTGATTGTAAGGAGACCTCGGATACTCTAAGCCAACATGAATAATGGTTGCCTCGTTAAAGACCTTGCCGAAAAAATCATTTGGGATAAAAACCGGTCGAAGGTAAAAAGAGTGCAACGCGTTATTTAAGGTTTTAATATCTTCCTATTCGCTGAGAACTTCGATATTTTTTCTCGAGCACCTGAAAAAAAAGTTAGTGTAAAATGTAAATGAAAAAGGAGAAGGTCATACCTTAACAATAATATTGCTTGAGTAGTGAGATGTTCCAATTATTTGGTAGTTGCTCGCCATTTATCGTGCCTGGCTTGTAAGATCCCTTTCCAACGATATCGAGGACTTGATAGGGTCATTCCCAATTCGGGCCGAGTTTCCCTTCATTAGGGTCTCGAGTGTTGATTGTGACTTTCCTTAGGACTAAGGCCCCGATTCTGAAGTGGCGAAGGTTGGTCCTTCGATTATAATACCTTTCGATGCGTTGTTTTTGCACAACCATCCGAACGAGGGAGGCTTCTCGTTTCTCATCCAATAGTTCGAGGCTAGTATTCATAGCCTCTTAATTTTATTCTTTTGTTGTGTGTCAAAATATGGTGTTGGGTCCTGACTTCGACTGGAATCAAGGCTTCGAAGCCATATACTAAGGATAACATGGTTGCCCCCGTGCTAGACTTCGATGTTGTTCAATATGCCCAAAGGACTTCGGGTAGGATTTCTCTCAATATCCCCTTGGTTTCATTCAACCTCTTCTTCAGATTCTCAATGACAGTTTTGTTCATTGGCATGTATATTTCCACTTGGATGATACGGTGTCGACAAGATCCTTTTTATTTTATGCTCTTCGAGAAACTTTGTTACCTTACTACCGATGAATTGCTTTCCGTTGTCGCATACGATTTCGGCAGGTATCCCGAATTGGCATATGATGTGATCCCAGATGAAGTCTATAACTTCTTTTTCTCTGAATTTCTCGAAGTGATGTTCTTCAACCCATTTATAAAAATAGTCATTCATAAAAAAAATGAATTTAGCTTTACCTGGGGCCGATGGCAGAGGGCTGACGATATCCATCCCCCATTTCATAAATGGCCATGGGGATAGGACCGGATGAAGTTGTTCTCCGGGCAAGTGGATTATTAGTGCATATATTTTGAACTTATCACACTTTTGAACAAACTCCTTAGTGTATTTTTTCATACTATCCCAATAGTAACCTGCTCTGATTATTTTGTGAACTAATGAGTCGGCACCAGAATGGTTCACAGAAGTACCTTCGTGAACTTCTTGTAGGACATAGTCTGTGTCTCCTGGTCCCAAGCATACTGCTAACGGTCCGTTGAACGTCCTCTTGTACAATGTTCCATCTTCAGTCAGCGTGAACCGAGCAGCTTTTGTTTGTAGAGCCGTCGATTCTTTAGAGTCTAATGAGAGCTTTCCGTTTTCAAGTACTCGATATATTTATTTGTAACGACCCGGTCGGTCTTTTTAAGAATTAGCGCCCTGGTCCCCTATTTACCATGTCTCCCATGTCTATTTATGTTATTGGAACTAGTTGGAGCTTTGAGTGATGAAATCCGGGGTGATTTTGGACACATAGTCCATAAATGTGGAATTCAGCTTTAGAAATGTGGCCATAGCTAGAGCAGTGTGAAGACGGATCCGAAATGGAATTTTTTTGACTCTGTTAGCTCCGTTGGGCGAATTTGGGGTTAGGAGTGTGTTCGGAATGTGCTTTTGGGGTCGGTTGTGGATTTGGGCTTGAATTGGCGTAAGTTAGAATTTCGGCGATTTCGGCGATTTCGGCGATTTCGGCCGGTAGGTGAAATTTCGATATCACAATCGGAATGGAATTATGAAAGCGAGAGCAGGTCCATAATGTCATTTATGACCTATGTGCAAAATTTGAGGTCATTCGGATGAGTTTAGATGTGTTTCGGCATCAGATGTGACTTCTAGAAATTTCATAAGTTCTTAGGCTTGAATCTATGCATAATTGATGATTTTGATGTTATGAGATGTGTTTTTAAGGCTCGACCAAGTTTGAACAAGCTATTAGGGTCAGTTGGTAGGTTCCGATTAGGTCCCCGGGGCCTCGGGTTGTTTCGGATTCCCAACGGGTGAGTTTTGTGAATTTGAGAACAGCTGAACCATTTTGGATCTGGTGTCTCGCACCTGCGATGGTATTTCCCCAGATGTAGACACGCAGGTGTGAAGAGGGTTCCACAGGTGCTACCTCAGGCTATTTAAGGAATTTCCGCACCTGCGATGGTATTTCCGCAGGTTCGGGCAAGCAGGTGTGAAAGGGGTGTCGCAGGTCCGACCCAAGGCTACTTAATGAACTTCCGCACCTGGGATTGGGTTTCCACAGGTGCGGCACCGCAGGTGCCATCCCACTGTCCCAGGTGCGAAATGTCTGGGCAGTTTATACCAAAATCCGAGGGTTTGAACTTCATAATTCCAAAATCGTTTGTGAGCTCGGAACTTAGCGATTTTCAATGGGATTTGAAGAGGAGGATCACAGGTAACGTTTTCTAACCTTAATCCCTTTATATATCATTAATCTCTATCATTTTCCTCAATCTAATCAAGGAGATTGGATGAAAAACCATGTAAATGGGATGAAATCTTCCCAAGTAGAAATCTGAGGATTTAGGGAAATATAAATTTTACCCGATTCCGAGACGTGGGCCTGGGGACTTTTTGGGTGAATTTCCTAATTTCGCGTATTAGCTTATAAATAATTAGCTATTTTGTTCCCTTGAAGTGATATTTACACCATGCAATCGACTTGAATAGATTTGGGCCACTCGGAGTCAGATACTCATGGCAAGAGCGTGGTATTGAGTTGATTAGCGCAGTCAAGGTAAGTGGCTTGCCTAATTCTGTGTTGGGGACTTCCCCTTAGGCATTTTTATACTTATTTTTTTATGTGGACGCCGTGTACATGAGGTAGCGAGTGGGTACACGGGTCATTGTTGCTAAAATCCTATTTTTACTCCCATGAAATCGCTCATTTTCATTCATACATTACTGTTTCCTCTCTTAATTGAGTATATAGCCTAAGAGTAAGCATGCCTACCTGTTCTGGCTTGATTTCCTCTTATTTTCTACTAGTCACATCATGCTTAGGTAGTTTTACTCTATTCTTACCTGTTGTTCTTCCTGGACTGTTTAGTTAAGCCATAATTGACATACTTCTACTTTGCATATTTAAATTGGGACTACGGACCGAGATCCGGGAGCTTTTCTCCTGTACTGCATTTCATATTTAAATTGGGACTACGGACCGAGATTCGGGAGCTTTCCCCTATACTGAAATGAATATTTAAATTGGGACTACGGACAGAGATCCGGGAGCTTTCCCCCTGTACTGCATAGCATATTTAAATTGGGACTACGGACAGAGATCCGGGAGCTTTCCCCCTGTACTGCATAGCATATTTAAATTGGGACTTCGGAGTGAGATCCGGGAGCTTTCCTGCGTACTGCATTGCACATTTATTGTTGAGATATATGTTGTGCTGAGCCGAGGGCTCTCTTATGTTATTAATCTCTCCGTTTTCTTTAATCCTATTTATCATTGCTTATCTATTTTTTCACTTTTTAAAAAATCGTATATTGACTTGTTTTACAAACTCAGTAGGGCCTCAACCTGACCTCGTCAGTACTTGACTGGGGTTAGGCTTGGCACTTACGGAGTACCGAATGTGGAGTACTCAAGCCCTTTCCTGTGCCTGTTTTCCCCATGTGCAGATCCAGGTACCAGCACCCAGTATCGTGGATAGGAGTCGTTCTAGCAGCAGCTAGGAGACCGCGAGGTAATTCTGCCACGTCCGCAGAATCCCACGAGTCCCCTTCTACACTAGTATAGGCATAGAAGACTTGTATATTTTTCCACTGTTTCATTGTATAGAGCTACATTTAGTACAGAGCTTGTGACTATGGTGACATTCCGGGTTTTGGGAAGTAAAAATGTATATGCTGAGCAGCTACGTTATATCTACTTGAGATCTTTTCTATCTTTATCTTATTGATTTTGACATTTCCACCAATTTTAGGCTTACCTAGTCATAGAGACTAGGTTCCGTCACGATACCTTTCGGAGGGTAAATTGGGTCGTGACAAGTTGGTATTAGAGTGTCTAGGTTCATAGGAGACATCCGTATCTATCTTCGGGAGGCTATGTAACTGTTAAGAACAATCAAATTCTTTGGAATTCCTTATCGTGCTAGTTGCTGTCATCAAATTCTTAAACTCTATCCTATTCTTGCTTGCATATGGTTCGTACCCGTACCGGACATACTGATGACCAGGCACCCGAGCCCCTAGTCAGAGCCACCAGAGGCAGGGGCCGGGGCAGGGGCGAGCATGCAGTGCAGCCCGAGCACCGGCTAGAGTAGAGGCAGAGGAGCCCCCAACAGCTACAGTTGGAGGGGCACAAGAGGTCCCTACTGTTACTCCAGACCTCCAAGAGACATCGGCCCAGTTCTTGAGTGCCTTCAGTACTCTGTCTCAGGCGGGTCTACTCCCGCTAGCTCTAGCTACATCTCAGGCCGGAGGAGGGACACAGACTCCCGCAGCCCGTACTCCTGAGCAGAGAGATCATATTGGGCAGGTCCCAGAGTATATTCCTATGCCCCCAGCAGCTCCAGCTCAGCATGAGACTAGGATAGTTGTTCCTGAGGCAGAGCAGCTCCGACTTGAGAGGTACAAGAAGTACCACCCACCTGAGTTCAGCGGACTAGCTTCGGATGACGCCCTGGGTTTTCTTGAGGGGTGTCATCGCATTCTCCGCACTATGGGTATTGTGGAGATGAGTGGGGTTTCTTTCACTGCTTTCTAGCTGAGGGGAGCAGCTTATCAGTGGTGGCATGCTTTTGAGCTTAGTAGCCTGGATGAGGCAGCTTCACTTACTTGGTCTCAGTTTTCCGAGATATTCTTACTTGAGTTTGTCCCTCAGAGCTTCAGGGATGCTTGGCGTGCGGAGTTTGAGAAACTACACCAGGGTGCCATGACTGTGTCACAGTATGCAGTCCATTTCGGCGATTTGGCTCGCCATGCACCAGCTTTGGTTGTCACTGTCAGAGAGAGGGTTCGACACTTTATTGAGGGACTCCACCCTAGTATTCGGACCAGCATTTCCAGAGAGTTGGAGACCGATATTATTTACCAGCAGGCCGTGAGTATTGCCCGGAGGATTGAGACTATGTTAGCCCGGGATAGGGAGGAGAGAGAGGCCAAGAGGTTTCGAGCGACTAGTAATTTTCAGGAGCCCATGCACCAGCAGCACGCTATGGTAGGGGTTTTTTGAGCCGCCTTGTTCATTTAGCTCTCCCAGTAGCAAGCAGTATTCCAGCTCCTCCTAGACCTCAGGAGTCGTATTATGCACCACCAGTATCTCAGGTGCCTCCTGCTCGAGGTGCTATCACTGGCCAGCCTACCAGGCTAGTTCAGAGTCAGCAGCGGCTGCCACGTCCTCCGAGAGATTTCTTTGAGTGTGGTGAACCTCACCATATTATCAGAGATTGCCCTAGAGTGAGGAGGGGTGCACCAACTCAGACTTATCAGGGTGCACCCCCTAAAATTTATCAGGCTCCACGTCTTCCACCAGGTCCTCCAGCTATTCTTCCAGCCCCAGCTGCTACCTCACCATCTCAGGCAGCTCGAGGTAGAGGTCGGGGAGGTCGAGGTCGCCCTAGAGGGGGAGGCCAGGCCAGGTACTATGCTATTCCGGCCCGGTCCGAGGCCATTGCTTCAGATTTAGTCATTATAGGTATTGTTCTCGTTTGTCATAGTGATGCATCAATACTATTTGACTCAGGATCTACATATTCATATGTGTCTTCCTATTTTTCTTCACATCTGGGATAGCCTTGGACTCTTTGAGTTCCCCTGTTTATGTTTCTACTCCGGTGGGAGATTCTCTTATTGTGGACCGCGTATATTGGTCATGTTTGATTATTATCAGTGGTTTTGAGACAGAGCTGATTTGCTACTGCTCAGTATGGTAGATTTCGATGTTATATTGGGTATGGACTGGCTCTCTCCCTATTATTCGATGTTATGTTATATTCGATGTTGTTCTTGATTGTCACGCCAATATCGTGACGCTGTCTATGCCAGGATTTCCAAGGTTAGAGTGGAGAGGTTCCTTGGAGTATACTCCCCGCCGAGTCATTTCTTTTCTTAAGGCTCAGCGGATGGTTGAAAAGGGGTGTGACACATATTTGGCTTATGTGAGAGATGTTAGTGCTGAGACCCCTACAGTTGAGTCAGTTCCAGTTGTCAGTGACTATTCTGATGTACTTCCAGCTGATCTTCCGGGTATGCCGCCCGATAGAGACATTGATTTCGGCATTGACTTGTTGCCGAGCACTCAGCCCATTTCCATTCCTCCTTATCGCATGGCTCCTCCTGAGTTGAAGGATTTGAAGGAGCAGTTACAGGATGTTGACCCATGACACTGCATAGTTTTGAAGATTGACAAATGGCTGACCACTTGAACCAGGTCCATCAGAGCACACATCTTGAACTAAATAGTTGGCATATGAACCGTATATGCATAGGAGATATTTGTGAATGTGAAATATCAATGAACCAAGATATTGTCTCCTAATGCGAAAAGGTTGCAAACCGATGAGAAGATTGAAGTCGAATTCAGCAAGGAAAGTAACAAAAGAAAGGAAGTTGAGTTTGGTACGAATTTGTTCACCTAGGTAAAGTTGGACTAGAATTTGACGACAAGCTCAACTGACTCTATAAATACTTGATGTATTTCTGCTGGAATTAAACACGCACAAGAGGTGAAGTGAATCAAATTCTGAAAGCAAAGTTCCCAGAGTTATTTGCTAGCAGAATCATTGTGAGATTAAAAGGCTACAGTTCAACTAGAAGAACCAGTCCCATCTCATTAATTATTGAGTATAGTTGATTGTAGTAGGAGTTTTAATATTGTATCTTTTTCAGATTTCATAGAAGCAATTGTAATAGGTACGCATTGTTCAAGTTAGAGTTAACTTGAAGCTTGTAAAAATTAGTTGGGGGCTAGTTACTACAAAGGGATTAAAGTTAGTCCTATGATTACAAAAGAGTTTATTTTGTAAGTCCGTTTGGCTCAGAGTTTTTAGTGAAGTGTTTGAGCAAATCCTACTGAGGAGTAGGTCGTGGTTTTTTTCACCTTTTGAGCCAGGTGTTTTTCACATAAAAATCCGTGTGTTTTTACTTTACTGCTTTTAATATTCCGCAACAGTAGAAGTAAGTACATCAAGAAGAACCAGGTTCTTCTCTTGAGACAACACTCGAAAAATTTGGTACCTCACAATTAACTTGTGTAATTATGTGGTATTGACGTCTAAAACATCAAGTGGTATCAGCACAAGTTATCCTTAAAAGGCTAACACCTTGGAGAAGATCAAGATGAGTGCACCACCTGGAAATTTGGAAGGTCAATCAACTGCAAGGCGACCACTCTTCAACGGCCAGTATTACTCTTGGTGGAAAAATAGGATGAAGGACCACCTGATTGGAGAAGACTATGAACTCTGAGACATAGTCACTGATGGTCCTCTAACTACCATGATGAAGACTGCTGAAGGTATAGATATACCAAAGATTAGAGCTGATTGCAGTGCTAAGGATCTGAAGAAATGGGAGAAGAATGCAAAGGCCAAAAAATGGCTAGTGTGTGGACTAGGTCCAGACGAGTACAGCAGAATCCAAAGCTGCACCACTGCGAAAGAGATTTGGGATACCTTGTAAGTAGCTCATGAAGGAACACCTCAGGTAAAAAGATCAAGAGGTACTCTACTATACCCTTAGTATGAAAACTTCACTATGAAAGAAGGAGAGACTATCCAAGAGATGTACACAAGGTTCACACCCTTGACTAATGAACTGAAGTCTCTTGGAAGATTCATTCTTGAAGAGGACAGGGTTGAGAAGATCCTAACAAGGGTCTTGCCTATTTCCTGGGAAAGAAAAATCACTACTATCCAGGAATCCAAAAATATGGCAACTCTGAGATTAGATGAGCTGATTGGAAACCTCACTGCCTATGAACTGAGAAGGCAGACAATGAAGATGGATGGTCCAAAGAAGGAGAGGAGTCTATCACTAAGAATCAGTGAGGGAGCAGATCTGGAGGATGATGAGATGGCCATGATCACCAAAGAATTCAGAAACTTTCTCATGAGGAAGAAGGGCATCTCTAGAGGAGGAAACTACAATAAAGCAAAAGCCCCAGAAAGGCCAACCATCAAGGGATGCTATAAATGTGGTAAGACTGACCATCTCATCAAAAACTATCCTCAGTAGGAAGTAGAATGGAAAAAGGAGAGATATGAAAGAAGGAACAAAGGCTATGGTTGCTGCTTAAGGGGAAAGTTCAGATGAGAAATCAAAAGATGGGGAGACTGAAGATCAAGCACTCATGGATATTGGAGAATCTGATGAGGAATCACATGAAGAACCAGAGATAAGTATCTCCTATCTTAAAAACAAAGTAAATTTCCTATCTAAGGAAAAACTCTCTGGGTTGCTACTTGATTTCATAGATGATTCTGAGGAAACAACCAAAGAGAAGGATCAACTGTCTAAAGAATGTGCAATGCTAAAAGCAAAGTGCATGAACCTGGAAATCAGAGTCAGTGAATCTGAAAGAAAAACACTGACTTGTTGAACCAGGTTCATCCACTTGAAACTGAGATTCTAGAACTAAAATCTGAAAACTTAAAGCTAAAGCTAGGATCCTGTAGAAAGGTTGTTGATTATTCTTATATCATGTTATAAGAAAACATAGAAAAATTAAAAGATAAGATGTATGCCAAGGATGAACATATAAGAACTCATAATGAAGAACTTGGCAAAGTCAAACATGAATTAGATCGAACTTTTAAATGGAATAAATCTTCTGATGTCTTGATATGGCTTCAAGAGAATCATAGTAGCAACATGAGAGGGATTGGATTTAGAAGTCAATTGCCCAAGTGGGATCCCAAAAACAAGTATCTCACTCTTCCTGAAAATAAAATCTGCACCCATTCTGGTAAGACTGGGCACTACAAATATGAGTGTACTGCAAAAGAGGAGGTNATAGTGGCTGCTCAAAGCATATGACTAGGAACATGGAACAGTTCCTTTCACTTGAAAGTCTCAAAGGAGGAAATGTCTCCTTTGGAAACGGAAATAAAGGTGAAATAATTGGGGTTAGTAAGGTAGGTAAGGATGACACACGATCCATTGAACATGTGTATATAATAAATGGCTTGAAATATTGTCTGATCAGTGTATCAGAACTGTGTGACAGAGGTAACCTGGTTGTTTTTACTTCCACAAAATGTTTTGTGATTAACCTGCTTACTGACAAGATTTTTTTGCAGGGAAAAAGAATGAATAACATCTATGTCATATACTTGTCCACACTGTCCGAATATGAACTCATTTTCCTAAGTGTGTTGGACAGTGATCCCCTCCTGTGGCACAAACAACTTGTTCATGTGAGTCTAACTCAGCTTAACAAACTAGTCTCTAAGGACTTAGTGGTAAGACTTCCTAACATTAAGTTCAAGGAGGACAAAGTTTGTGAGGCATGTGCCAGGGGGAAGCAGGTAAGGCCCTCTTTCAAAAGTAAGAAAATAGTCAGTACCACCAGGACGTTGGAACTTGTTTGTATGCATCTATGTGGTCCTATGCGAACTCTGAGTAGAGGTGGTAAGAGATATGTGATGGTGCTAGTTAATGATTATTCAAGGTTCACTTGCACCTTATTCCTGGCATCTAAGGATGAAGCATTTGATATGTTCACCTCATTTGTCATGAATACTCAAAATCAATTAGGACATCAATTAGCATCAATAAGATCTGACCATGGTACTGAATTTGAGAATGCTAAGTTTGATGAGTTCTGTGATGAACATGGTGTAAATCATAACTTTTCTTCTCCTAGAACCCCACAACAAAATTGGGTTGTTGAAAGGAAAAACATAACTCTTGAAGACATGGCAAGAATAATGATTCTATCTAGCAAACTACCTCACAGCTTTTAGGCTAAAGCAATAAACACTGCTTGTTACATAATCAATAGATGCATGACCAGACCTCTGGTAGAGAAAACTCCCTATGAATTATTAAAGGGAGAAAGCCCAACATATACCACTTTAGGGCATTTGGATGCAAGTGTTTTGTGCATAATAATTGCAAAGATTCCCTAGGAAAATTTGATCCCAGAAGTGATGAGGGAGTATTCTTAGGATATTCATCACATAGCAAAGCTTATAAAGTGAATAATAAAATAATTAAGTGTGTAGAAGAAAATATACATGTTATCTTTGATGAAACTAACATTCTTGCTGAGAGACAGGAACCTGAAGATGGGGAGATTGGACTGATAAGAAGCAGTGATGACATTGAAGCAAGCATGGAAGGTGGAACAGGTGATGGACCAGGTTCAACTACCCCAAGAATCATGACAGGGGAAATTCAACATATACAACATGGCCCTGATCCTGCTCCACAACAACAAGACACCATGGAATCGTCTAGGAATGAATAGTTGGTACTTAAACCACACAGATATCAGAGTTCTCACCCTCTTAAGAACATCATAACAGATTTAGCATCTGGAATCAAAACAAGATCATCCTTGAAAAATCTGTGTGCGTTTGATGCCTTTATATCCATGATTGAAGCAAAGAACATTGAAGCCCTACAAGATGCTGACTGGGTAAATTCCATGCAAGAAGAGCTAGATCAGTTTGAAAGAAGTCAAGTATGGCACTTGGTACCCAGGCCACTAGACAGATCGGTGACTAGGACCAAGTGGGTCTTCAGGAACAAGGTCCATAAGAATGGAACTGTAACAAGGAATAAGGCAAGATTATTTGTTCAAGGGTATAGTCAGGAAGAAGGAATTGACTATGATGAGACATTTGCCCCTGTGGAAAAATTTGAGGCAATCAGAATTCTTATAGAATTTGTTGCACACATAGAGATTCACACTTCATCAGATGGATGTTAAGAGTGCCTTTCTCAATGTCTATCTGAAGGAAGATGTATTATTCAAGAAGCCTCCAGGTTTTGAACGCAAGGAGTCACCTGACCACGTATAGAAACTCGACAAGGCCCTATATGGTCTCAAACAAGCACCAAGATCATGGTACGAACGATTATCAAAATTCCTGCTAGAACATGGGTAAAAATGAGGCAAAATTGATAGTACCTTGTTCTTAAAGGAAAAGGGTAAGGATCTCCTGGTTGTGCAAATATATGTGGATGATATTATATTTGGGGCGACTTCTGAAAAATTGAGCAAGGAATTTGCTATTCTAATAGGAGGTGAGTTTGAGATGAGTATGATGGGTGAGCTAAACTTTTTCTTAGGCTTGCAAATTAAGCGATACTCAAATGGAACAATGATCCACCAACAAACCTATGTGAAAGAATTGCTCAAGAAGTTTAAAATGGAAGAATCAAAAGAAATAGACACTCCCACAGCCACAGCTACAAAATTGGATGTGGATGAACCTGGTTCATCTGTTGATCAGAAGCTATACAGAGGGATGATTGGGTCTCTATTATATCTCACTGCCAGCAGACCTGATAATGTGTTCAGCGTGGGATTGTGTGCTAGGTTTCAAGCAAATCCAAAGAAGTCGCATCTCACTGCAGTAAAGAGAATCTTGAGATATCTGAAAGGCACTACTGATTTGTGCCTTTGGTATCCTAAAGGTAGTAATTTCGACCTTGTAAGATATGCTGATGCTGATTATGCAGGATTCCTGGTTGACAGGAAAAGTACTTCAAGTATGACTCACTTTCTGGGTTCATGCCTTGTGTCTTGGGCTACCAAGAAACAAAATTCGGTAGTCCTGTCTACTATAGAGGCTGAATATGTGGCTGCAGCCTCATGTTGTGCCCAGTTGCTATGGATCAAGCAACAACTCATGGATTTTGATATTTATGTGGGATGCATTCCTATTTTCTGTGATAACACTAGTGTTATTAGTATGACGAAGAACCCGGTTCATCACAAGAGGACTAAGCACATAGATGTTAGGCACCATTTCTTAAGGGATAACTATGAAAAGGGAATGATCTCAATCGAATTTTGTGCTACTGATCATCAAATTGCTGATATATTCACTAAAGCACTTACTAGGGAGCATTTTGAGAGAAACATGCTGGAATTAGGAATGATTAAGATCAGCTGATTGAAAAAAAAACTGAAAAAAATGAAAACAATTTATTTTTTGGCTAGAAAAATTTAATTAGGTACTTAATCAGATTAATAATTGCTCAGCATCATGTCTTTATTGCCATACTCTTGTGCCATGTATTAATATGATTCCCTGGATGCTAATGATGTTTATCTATCTTTGTAAATTGAGGCAATTTAAAGATTTATAACAGGATGAACCTGGTTCATCCATGCTGATTCATCTGACTGACGAGGTACGTACTCTCCTCCATATATTAATTCAATTATAGTCATACATGAGCAGGATTCTTCCCATAACTGATTCAAATTCAAATACTTCGTAATCACCCAAATTGAACTAGTTTCAAAAAGTCCAGTCTTCACTTAATTAGCCTAGTCTTAGGGGAAATTAAATGTCTAATCAAGTCAGTCCTTCGGCGATTAGACTCCTACTTGGGTACACATTCTGCATGTTGAAATCTACCTAGCCACATCTTATAAAAGGTCATCATTACTCTTATCTTCATAAAGCAACCTTCAAACCAAGTTCAACTCATTCTACATAAACCAAACAATTGATTACTCGCATTTTCTTCCTAACAATACATAATCATGTCTTCACCACCACCATCTTCTTCTTCTAATTCATCACCTAATCGTGATTATGATGGAGGAAATTCTGAATCGTCAACCCCTGAAAATACACCCATTCTTGAACCCACTCCAAACCCTACTCCTTCCCCCAAGAATCGTCGTGTCAATGTTCTTGCCCGAAAATCTGTTTCTTCTGGGACTAGGGAAAAATTCTTGGAGGATCTTATTAAAGCGAACAAAGGTACTAAGTCAGATTCGTCCAGTGAATCCTTTAAATCAGCCAATGGGGAAGACACACCTGGTTGAACCAGTTCTGAAAAAGGTAATCTTGAAATCAATTCTGAATTTACTTCTGCTGATAAAAGATTCGTGTTGCTTGGGTCTATTATTGATGTTGAAGTTCCTGAAAGGCAGAGGGGTGGTAGAAAAGAAAAAATTCTTGAGAGAGAGGGAATAGAAGTTGTGAGGGGATATGGGGAGGATGGCACCACACTGGTTATCTGTGGTCCCATTCCTGAAACTATTGGAGAAAACGTCACAGATTTAAGGGGAAGCATAGTTGAGGAGGCTGTAGTAGGTCTTCCAATTCTGAAGAAAGGAACAGATGAACTTGGTTCATCTAGGGAAGAAACATTGGCTGAAAGGCTGAAGAAACTGGGGGAGTCCTATAACCCCAAGAAAAGAAGGACTCAGAAGTCCAAGAAGGCAACCAGTTCCTTCAAAGAAAAGAAATATTTCTGAAGTTGCTGATGTTCCTTCTCCAAAAGTAAGAGCTACTCGTAGCACTGTAAGAGATGAAGAAGAGAAATTGGAAAAGGCTCTTAAAGAGAGCAAGAAGAAGAGGGAAGCAAAAGGAAAAGCAAAAGTTGGAGAGCCTGTTGAGGCTATTGAGATTGAAGAAACAACGTTGGACCTGGTCCAACAGGAGGAGCAGCCTGCTCCAGGTGTGGCTGAGACACCAAAACCCACAAAGGCGAAGGCTTCTTCAAAGAAGTCAACTAGAATGTCTGTCACACCAGCAACATCTGTTAAGAGGACCAGGGCCAAGCCAAAGAAAGTGAAAATTGTTGAGAAAGAGGATGATGATCCAGACTGGAGTGGAGAGGAGGAGAAGGAAATTGGAGAGGTTACTGACAGAGTTACCATGTTTGGAAAGAGAACAATACTGAAGGGTAAGCTGGTGAAGGATCTAGAGGAGCCTGGAATGCAATATCTGCTAGAAACTCTGGAGGTGCAGGACTGGAAGGACATGGTCCTTCGCAGGGAAGGTAGGCTGGCAAGGGCTGAGTTGGTAGAATTCATGGGAAATGCCAGTGTCAAGGAAGGCAGGGTCACCTCCATGGTCAAAGGAAGTGAAGTTTCCTTTGATGCTAAAGAACTGTGCGTTATTCTGAACATACCAGTTGAGGGCTATGAGGACTACACAAGGAAAAGATAGCCTTGCCTAGATGGGATGGCCTCAGCAATCAATATCAGTAGATTCTTCAGTGATAGTGAGAAGGAGATTGAACCCAGGATGGTTTACAAGAGTAAAATGAAGCCAGAGCACAAGCTACTCTTCGAGTTCGTCATCAAGTTCCTACTGCCTAGACAAGAAAGAAGATACATTGTAAATTATATGGATCTGACCTTGATGGAGTGTTTCTACATCCAAAACCAAATAAATTGGTCAGCTTTCATCATCCATCTCTTTGACAGAGTTGTGAATGGAACCAAAGCACACACAATTCCATATGGCTTCATTCTGACAGCAGTGCTTGCACATTTTGGGGTTCCAGTAAAGAAGGATGAGATGTCTACTGCCAAAGACTATTTTGGGAAGGAAACTTTGTTGACATGTGACTACAATGTCAATGTTCCTGTAGATGAACTTGGTTCATCTAGGAAGCAACCAATCAACATCAAAGTTAGAACTCTAGTGCAGGAAAATGAGATTAAGGATATGGAGATCCTTCGTTTGAAGTCTCGTGTGATTGAGGTTGAAGCTGAGCGGGATGCTCTTAGGGCTAAATTATCAAAGGAGAAAGAAAAGAACGAGGGTGTTCTTCAGCAGATGCTTTCTCTCCTACAATCCAAGACCACAACCTCCTATGCACCTTCCCATCCTTAGGCTGTCCAGAGCTTCTAAAACTCTTCTTTAGACCAGTTGTTCAGTTTCAGTTATTTTTACTCTGTTTTTTGCTCATGGTTGGTTTGTTTTTATTTTTCCGTATGGTGGTTGATAATCGTTACTAATAAATGAATTTTTCTTCGAGCTATTAACTTGTCTCAATTTCTTAGTTAGCCAACATTTATTGGCTTCTTGTGTTGATTAATCATGCTTTGCACCTGCAGTTGCCTCAATGGACATGAGTAACAATTAATAAATATGGTAAGTTTATAATTTTGCAAACCTTTCGATGATCCCAAAAGGGGGAAGATATGTGCTAAACTTTTCAAAAAAAAAATTCAAAGTGATATTTATAACCTAATGAACTTGGTTTCTCTATGATTAATGCTTAAAACCATACAAAGTGATTGAAGTGTATACAGGATTAAGCACAGAGTTTGTCATCATCAAAATGGGGGAATTTGTTGACCGATGTCACTGCATAGTTTTGAAGATTGACAAATGGCTGACCAGTTGAACCAGGTCCATTAGAGCACACATCTTGAACTGAATAGATTGCACATGAACTGTATATGCATAGGAGATATTTGTGAATGTGAAATATCAATGAACCAAGAGATTGTCTCCTAATGCAAAAAGGTTGCAAATTGATGAGAAGATTGAAGTCAAATTCAGCAAGCAAAGTAAAAAAAGAAAGGAAGTTGAGTTTGGTACGAATTTGTTCACCCAGGTAGAGTTGGACTAGAATTGGATGACAAGCTCCACTGACTCTATAAATACTTGATGTATTTCTGCTGGAATTAAACACGCAAAAAAGGTGAAGTGAATCAAAGTCTGAAAGCAAAGTTCCTAGAGTTATTTTGCTAGAAGAATCATTGTGATTAAAAGGCTACAACTCAACTAGAAGAACCAGTTTCATCTCATTAATTATTGAGTCTAGTTTATTTTAGTAGGAGTTTTAATATTGTATATTTTTCAGCTTTGATAGAAGCAATTGTAATAGGTACGCATTGTTCAAGTTAGAGTTAACTTGAAGCTTGTAGAAAATTAGCTGGGGGCTAGTTACTACAAAAGGGATTAGTGTTAGTCCTAGTATTACAAAAGAGTTTATTTTGTAAGTCCGTTTGGCTCAGAGTTTTTAGTGAAGTGTTTGAGCAAATCCTACTGAGGAGTAGGTCGTGGTTTTTTTCACCTTTTGAGCCAGGTGTTTTCCACGTAAAAATCTCTGTGTTTTTACTTTACTGCTTTGAATATTCTGCAATAGTAGAAGTAAGTAAATCAAGAAGAACAGGGTTCTTCTCTTGAGACAGCACTCGAAAAATTGGGTACCTCACAATTAACTTGTGTAATTGTGTGGTATTGACATCTAAAACATCACAGGAGTTGCTAGAGAAGGGATTCATCAGGCCCAGTATATCACCTTGGGCGCTCCAGTATTATTTGTGAAGAAAAAGGATGGCTCGACGCGTATGTATATTGACTACCGGCAGCTGAATAAGGTGATAGTGAAGAACAGGTACCCATTGCCTCGCATTGATGATCTATTTGACTAGTTACAGGGTGCTAGAGTATTCTCCAAGATTGATCTACGTTCTGGTTATCATCAGTTGAAGATTCGGGAACCGGATATCCTGAAGAGTGCCTTCAGGACCAGATATGGCCACTATGAGTTCCTTGTTATGTCATTTGGGCTGATCAATGCCCCAGCAGCCTTCATGCACCTGCTGCACAACATATTTCGGCCTTATCTTGATACTTTCGTCATTGTGTTCATTAATGACATTCTGGTATATTCTAGGTCCCAGGAGGACCATGAGAAGCACTTGAGGACATGCTTCAGACATTGAGGGAGAAGAAGTCGTACGCCAAGTTTTCTAACTGTGAATTTTGGCTTGATTCTGTGGCATTCCTAGGCCACGTGGTGTCTTCGGATGGGATCAAGGTAGATCCGAAGAAGGTGGAGGCGGTTCAGAGTTGGCCCAGATCGTCCTCAGCTACCAAGATCTGCAGTTTCCTCGATTTTGCTAGGTATTATCGCCGTTTTGTGGAGGGATTTTCATCCATTTCAGCGCCTATGACCAGACTGACTCAGAAGGGTGCATATTTTATATGGACTGAGGAGTGTGAGAAGAGCTTCAGAAGCTCAAGACAGCCCTGACTACAGCTTCTGTGTTGGTTTTGCCTACCGGTTCGGGATCCTATACAGTTTATTGTGATGCTTCGAGGATTGGTTTGGGAGCGGTGTTGATGCAGGACGGTAGGGTGATTGCCTACACGTCCAGACAGTTGAAGGTCCATAAGAAAAACTACCATGTTCATGATCTCGAGTTCGCAGCGATTGTTCACGCCCTGAAGATATGGTGTCATTATTTATATGGTGTTCAATGTGAGATATTCACGGATCACCGGATTTTGCAGCACATATTCAGGTAGAAGGATCTAAATTTGTGCCAGCGGAGGTAGTTGGAGTTGCTAAAGGACTATGACATCACTATATTATACGCGGGGAAGGCCAATGTGGTGGTTGACGCTTTGAGTCGTTGGGCGGAGAGTTTGGGGAGTTTGGCATACCTTAATGTAGCTGAGAGGCCTCTAGCCTTAGATGTTCAGTTCTTATCCAGTCAGTTCGTAAGATTGGTTCTTTCTGAGCCTTGTCGGGTATTAGCTTGTGTGGTTGCTCGATCTTCCCTTCATGACGGTATCAGAGAGCGCCAGTATGATGATCCCGCCTTTTGGTTCTTCAGGATAGAGTCCGGCGGGGTGATGCTAGGGATGTGATTATAGGAGATGACGGGGTGATGAAGATGCAAGGCCGTATCTGTGTGCCCAACGTGGATGGGCTTTGAGAGTTGATTCAGGAGGAGGTCTGATCACGCTCAACTATGTCTAATAAAAGACTAAGAGGGCGTTGCAAATATAATCCGGGGTATTATGTCCAGAGTCGATCCCACAGGGAATTTACGTATCAAGAAAGTTGTTAGAATATTCAACTGTCACTTGATGTTATTTAAATTACTAACACTAATGATTAAAACTAAAGATTAACTACGCTAAGGTGTAAACAATTGTAATAAAGATCTAAGGTTATGGTTTCCCCCGTGGGTGAATTTACTTCTCGGATACTTTATATAGCTTGATTAGTTATCTTTATCAATCATGGACACTCTATATACCATAAATCTCTCTCAATTAATATATATAGCTGGCTCAACAAAGAAATTCCTATATCACTTCCAAGACTGAACAAAACTTCTATTTCGCTTTGCACACACACTAGGCAAGTTCTACACATCAAATTCAATGCACATAATAGCATACAAACCTCACACACACTTGGCACATAACCAACTCGGGATTGGATCTATCACGACACTCCAGTCAAAGCAGTTAAGCAAATCTTAAGAATTCCTGATTTAAGGTATTTATCCTGGAGTCAAAAAATTGAGCCTAAGCATCACAACCAAAGTATTGACTATTGTCAAGGCATTAGCACGTTTCGAGATATTGCTACTATTAAGCCCTTGACCATGTGATTCCTACTCTTAAAAATTAAAAACTACCTACACCCGGTTCAATTAAAAACCCTTGGAAAAGAACCATGGTCCAAAGAAAAACCAAGGGGGAATTACTATACTACTTAAAACAAAAAAAGTCTTTTTGGTATTTTCTCTAGACTAACTTCCCTCAAGAAAACTGTCTAGGAGATCCATCGTCAGGAAGAGTCCATTAATCTAACACAACTAAAATAGCATAGAAAGTCACCAGACAATCTCCTCACCCCACACTTAAAATTGTGCATTGTCCCCAATGCGCACCTATGCATACAAGAGGGTAAAAAGAAACTCCCTGGTACGCCAAAGGCTGGAGCACTAGCATCTCATGGGGTACTCAGACTTCCCCCAGGCCTGGTCCTTCATGCAGGTACCTCACATTTAGTTCCAACCATCTAATTTGGTGTTGCATCCTTCCAGTGGCTTGAGTTCCATGCTCCTAAAAAAATAAACAAACTGACACTACAAAATAATACAATTAGAAAAATACACTAAAACAAAAGTAAAATAAAATAAAATAAAATAAAATAAAGCATTAAAGTTGGGTTTCCTCCCAACAAGCGCTTGATTTAACGTCGCGGCACGACGTGAATCGCTTTCTGACTCCACTTCGAACTTATGAATTGCGCCCCCAATTTGGCATCAAGTTTTCGGTTATGCTCCAAGGGTGGTGGAACAAATATCATTGGCCCAAGCAACCATTGTATTATTTTATACTTCTTGGCTTTTAGATGAAGTATGTAGTCCTGTCTTTCTGGCATGAAAAATTCCAGAATGTAAGTATCATGTTCCTCATCCCTTGACTCCTCAATCGGCTCAGATGACTCTATTTCCATATCATCATCCAAGCACAATGTGGAAAAATGTTTGGTGTGAGGACCAGTGCGCTCAAACACATGAACTACAGTACTTTAAACATCCTCAACAACAATCACACTAGAGTCGATTAAAGTTGTATCCTCAACGCCCCTGGCTGACTCTAGTATTACTTCTTCAACATCGGCATCCTCAAATTCTAATTGGTTAGAGTGCTGGGTTTCTACTTTGGACACCTCCATTGGCACCTCAATTCTCATCTCTGATGTACACTGCTCCTGGCTACTATCCATAATATTGGCATATTGAGCGTTAAAAGCTTCAACTAGTTGACTCGTTTGAGCCTCCAAGTTGCGAATAGTTTCATCTTGCCTTTGTACCCGCAGTTGTAACTCCTCCTGTTGTTCCAGAATGCACTTCATCATATCCTCGAGCCTTTTCAGGTCATCATCACTGAGTTCTTTGTTTCTATTAACTTCACAAGAAAAAGAAGAACCACCAAAGTACGGGGTTGGGGGAAGATAAGATATATAAGCACAACCCTGAAAGTGACCATCTCGACCACCACACATATCACACTCATTCCACACATAAGATTGAGTTGGTGCACATAACTCGCTCTCGGGAAGATTTTGATAATTTTGCTCTGGGTGGTTTCCTCCATATAATGTATAGTGACGATCAAAAGTAGAACTACCAACATCCAAACTCTCATAATTCCATGATGCCATGTTTTAACAAACAAAACTAAAATAAATAAAATAAAAATCAAATACTAAAAAAAACATTCAACTTGAAACCTAATAATATGTACAATTACAGCTACACTTGATAATACCGTTAATTCCCCGGCAACGAAGCCAAAATTTGATCACGCTCAACTATGTCTAATAAAAGACTAAGCGTGCGTTGAAAATATAATCCGGGGTATTATGCCCAGAGCCGATCCCACAGAGAATTTACGTATCAAGCAAGCTATTAGAATACTCAACTGTCACTTGATGTTATTTAAATTACTAACACTAAAGATTAAAACTATATATTAACTACGCTAAGGTGTAAACAATTGTAATAAAGATCTATGGTTATGGTTTCCCCCGTCGGTGAATTTACTTCGCGGATACTTTATATATCTTGATTAGTTATCTTTATCAATCATGAACACTCTATCTACCATAAATCTCTCTCAAGTTACGCTAGCTAGCNTAACACAATAAGTTCATCCTCCAACGGGTTCTACCAAAACCCTAGATTAAAGAAGTTAGCTAAACATGTTCAAAAGAATCAACTATAGAATAACGTGCATAATGAAACTATAAAGTAATGAAGAAAATCTGTACAAATTGATGTCTTGCCGTCGGTCTCTTCGAATCCCCTCGAATCCCCTCTAAGTTGTGTTTTTGGGGTCTATTTATATGTTTAGGACAAACCCTAAATGTGTAGGAGACTTCTATTCCAACCGGGAAACACTTAAACTCATCAAAACTCGGAATTGACCGGAACCAGGGACCCGGGCGTTTGGGCTCAAACGCCCCCTTAAGGCCAGGGCATGCCTGGAGTTTGGGCTCTAAGGCCCCCCTAACGCCAGGGGCTGCCTAGCTTTAGGGGCCAAACGCCTGGATAAGGCCAGGGTGTTCCCTCTTTGCCTCTTACGCATATTTTCAACGTATTTGCATCCATTTAGCTCGGTTTCCATCTCCAATTCACCTACACATGAAATAAACTCCATTAAGCACATAAAACGTGTGTTTTTATCATTAACGCACATAAAATGTAAGGCATATAACATGTTAAACTATGAATTCTAGCCTCGCATCAAGGTCCATAGTTCGCGGTATTCCATCCATCCTGGTACCGCGAAGATGTACCAGGATCCGAGACAACACTATTGGTGGCGAAGGATGAAGAAGGATATAGAAGATTTTGTAGCCAAGTGTCTCAACTGTCAGCAAGTCAAATGTGAGCATCAGAGACCGGGAGGGTTACTTCAGCAGATTGAGCTTCCAGAGTGGAAGTGGGAGCGGATCACCATGGACTTTGTGGTTGGACTTCCCCGGACTTTGAGGAAGCATGATTCTATTTGGGTGATTGTGGATCGGCTGACCAAATCAGCCCATTTTCTTCCAGTACTGACTACATATTCATCAGAGAAGTTGGCTGAGATTTATATCAGAGAGATTGTTCGCCTCCACGGTATTCCAGTATCTATCATTTCAGACAGAGGTACACAGTTCACTTCACGGTTCTGGAGAGACGTTCAGTAGGAGTTAGGCACCAGGGTAGAGTTGAGTACAACCTTTCACCCTCAGACGGACGGGCAGTCCGAGCGCACGATTCAGATTCTCGAGGATACGCTCCATGTCTGTATGATGGATTTTTGAGGGTCATGGGATCGATACTTGCCTCTTGCAGAGTTTGCTTATAACAATAGCTACCAGTCCATCATTCAGATGGCACCGTATGAGGCTTTGTATGGTAGGCAGTGCAGGTCTCCCGTGGGATGGTTTGAGCCGGGCGAGGCCCGATTGTTGGGTACATACTTGGTTCAGGATGCCCTGGACAAGGTGAGGGTGATTCAGGAGAGACTTCGCATAGCTCAGTCCAGGCAGAAGAGCTATGCGGACCAGAAGGTTCGTGACTTGGCATTAATGGCTGGTAGTCAGGTTTTTCTTCGGGTATCGCCTATGAAGGGCGTCATGAGGTTCGGGAAGAAAGGCAAGCTGAGTCCGAGATTTATTAGCCATGTTGAGGTGTTGCGACGTGTTAGAGAGGTTGCTTATGAGCTAGCCCTACCTCCCAGTCTAGCAGGGGTTCATCCGGTGTTCCACGTCTCCATACTCCGGAAGTATCACGGTGACCCGACTCATGTCTTGGATTTCAGCTCAGTCCAATTGGACAAGGATCTATCATATGTTGAGGAGTCTATGGCTATATTGGACAGGCAGGTCAGAAAGCTCAGGTCAAAGGATATTGCGTCAGTAAAGGTTCAGTTGAGGGGTCAGCCAGTCGAGGAGGCGACTTGGGAGACCGAGAAGGATATGCGGAGTTAGTACTCAGCTTCAGGTATGTTTCTATGCTCGTTCGAAGACGAACGATTTTCTTAAGAGGGGGAGGATGTAACGACCCGGTCGGTCGTCTTATGAATTAGCGCTCCGATCCCCTATTTACTGGGTCTCCCATGTCTATTTATGTTATTGGAACTTGTCGGAGTGTTGAGGTCCCGGGGGCCTCGGGGTTGTTTCGGATGCCAGACGGATGAAATATCATTGCAGGTGCGGACACGCAGGTGCGAAAGGGATGCCGCAGGTGCGACCCAGGCCATTAAAGGAATTTTCGCACCTGCGATGGCATTTCCGCAGGTGCGGGCACGCAGGTGCAAAAAGGGTGCCGCGCAGGTGCGACCTAAGGCCACTTAATGAACTTTCATGCCTGCGATTGGGAAGGTGAGATCCTTGTGTCGCAGGTGCGAAATGTTTGGGCAGTTTATACCAAAAATTCGAGGGTTTGAATTTCATAATTCCAAAATCGTTTGTGAGCTCGGAACTTGGCGATTTTCAGTGAGATTTGAAGAGGAGGATCATAGGTAACGTTTTCTAACCTTAATCCCTTTATATATCATTAATCTCTATCATTTTCCTCAATCTAATCAAGGAGGATGGATTAAAAACCATGGAAATGGAATGAATTGTTCCCAAGTAGAAATCTGATAATTTAGGGAGATTTAGACGTCGGACTTTGTTGATTCTTGTTCGAATGGGTTCATGAGCGAATGGGTGTTCGGGAAATAAAAATTTTACCCGATTCCGAGACGTGGGTTAGGGGGACTTTTTGGGTGAATTTCCTAATTTCGTGTATTAGCTTATAAATAATTAGCTATTTTGTTCCCTTGAAGTGATATTTACACCATGCAATAGATTTGAATAGATTTGGGCCACCCGGAGTCAGATACTCGTGGCAAGAGCGTGGGATTGAGTTGATTAGTGCATTCAAGGTAAGTGGCTTGCCTAATTCTGTGTTGGGGACTTCCCCTTAGGCATTTTTATACTGATTTTGTTATGCGGACACCGTGTACGCAATCATTGTTGCTAAAATCGTATTTTTACTCCCATGAAATCGCTCATTTTCATTCATACATTATTGCTTTCTATCTTAATTGAGTAGATAGCCTAAGAGTAAGCATGGCTACCTGTTCTGACTTGATTTCCACTATTTGCTACTAGTCACATCATGCTTAGGTAGTTTTACTCTATTCTTACCTGTTATTCTTCCTGGACTGTTTAGTTAAGCCATAATTAACATACTTCTACTTTGCATATTTAAATTGGGACTACGGACCGAGATCCGGGAGCTTTTCTCCTGTACTATATTTCATATTTAAATTTGGACTACGGACCGAGATTCGGGAGCTTTCCCCTATACTGAAATGAATATTTAAATTGGGACTACGGACCGAGATCCGGGAGCTTTTCTCCTGTACTATATTTCATATTTAAATTTGGACTACGGACCGAGATTCGGGAGCTTTCCCCTATACTGAAATGAATATTTAAATTGGGAGTACAGACTGAGATCCGGGAGCTTTCCCCGCATACTACATTGCACATTTACTGTTGAGATATATGTTGTGCTGAGCCGAGGGCTCTCTTATGTTATTAATCTTTCCGTTTTCGTTAATCCTGTTTATAATTGCTTATCTATTTTTTCACTATTTTAAAAATCGTATATTGACTTGTTGTACAAACTCAGTAGGGCCTCAACCTGACCTATTCACTACTTGACTGGGGTTAGGCTTGGCACTTACAGAGTACCGAATGTGAAGTACTCACGCCCTTTCCTGCGCATGTTTTCCCCATGTGCAGATCCAGGTACCATCACCTAGTATCGTGGCTAGGAGTCGTTCTAGCAGCAGCCAGGAGACCGCGAGGTAAATTGCCGCGTCTGCAGAATCCCACGAGTCCCCTTCTACCCTAGTATAGGCATAGAAGACTTGTATATTTTTCCACTGTTTCATTGTATAGAGCTACATTTAGTACAAAGCTTGTGACTATGGTGACATTCCAGGTTTTGGGAAGTAAAAATGTATATGCTGAGCAGCTACGGTATATCTACTTGAGATCTTTTCTGTCTTTATCTTATTGATTCTGTCATTTCCGCAAATTTTAGTCTTACCTAGTCATAGAGGCTAGGTGCCGTCACAATACCTTTCAGAGGGTAAATTGGGTCGTGAGATTATTCCTCCAATCCCAAGTTAAGCTTGTGGAGTATCCCAAATTTGCAAGAGCATCGGCAAAATCAGACAAAATTATTCATGATCGAATCAAACAATGGATACTTGTACATGCAATGTATTATTTTTATAGCTCGATTCTAATATCAGTAATATAATTAAGGGATATTTACACAAAAAGCCAATCATATTTATTGTTTACTTTTTCTTGCCATATACATAGATTATACATTGAATATACATAATTATACATATATAATATATAAATTATGCATATACTATATATCTACTGGCTATTTTTAGTTTAAGCAATTGGATGAATGGCTATTTGGGTTAATTCTTCTATAATTTATTAACTATCTCTATCACGAATAACTATTATTTCTTTTCCAAAGTGAACACCATGAAACTAATAATGATATACTAGACATCTTAAAGAAGATATATGTTGGTCAAATATTTTTACAACTTTTACAAAATACTAGGTATGTGATCGTAAAAAGGAGGAGACTACAATTTCTTAAGGACAAGATGCAAACTTTAAGACATGAAGCATTATTAACATAGATGACGTTACTCATATTCACACCTATAGTATGTGTTGTTAGAAATATCAAAAAAGAAAATGTCACACAGAATTTTTGATATATTTAGAACTACTTAAGAAAAAGGTTGTGCCAATTCAATTGATCATGTGTAAGTATATACTATTTGTACTTTCCTTTCAAATTTCAGTTACTCTTTACTTACATATGTTTTGATATTATCTATATAGTTTAAAAGTTTATACTATGGGACATACGTGCAACACACGTGCCCATTGACTAGTATTTGAAACATGGAGGGAGTTGTGGTAAATTCTACTAACTTCTTGTCCGGCACTGACTTTATCTTATGAAAAAACACTAATTTTAGTCTTTTACAGGTAAACAACTGACTTGGGAGCACAAGGACAAAATAAATTTTGTAGCATCTATAACTGACTTCAAATTCGTACTAATCAGGAAAAAAATGACAACTCTAATCTTATCTCCAAGGTAAAGTGGAAGCCAAGAAAGTGGCTTACATTAAGTTAGTAGAGAGCACCGACGAGGATCAGCAGGGAGAGAACAGAGAAATATATAAGGAGGCTAGGAAGGAGGCAAAATTTACGATCGAGTATTGATGGAAGAGGCCCAGATTAGGCAAAGATGGCAGTCGTACTTTCATAAACTTCTGAATGAAGAGGGGGATGGAAACATCGTGTTAGGGAAATTGGGGCACTCCAAGAGTCACCGAGACTTTAGGTATTATAGGCGCATTAAGGTTGAGGAGGTCTTGGGTGCGATGGGTAAGATGAGTCGGGGAAAAGGGGCTGGACAAGACGATATTCCAGTAGAGTTTTGGATATATGCTGGTACGGCAGACTTGGAGTGGCTAACTGGGTTGTTTAATGTTATCTTCAGGACAAAAAGGATGCTTGATGAGTGGCGGTGGAGTATAATGGTTCCAGTGTACAAGAACAAAGGGGATATTCAAAATTGTAACAACTATACGGGTATCAAGTTACTAAGTCATACCATGAAAGTTTGGGAGAGGGTGATGTAAGGGAGGGTAAGGAGCGCGGTGTCTATATCGTAAGACTAGTTTAGGTTCATGCCGGGTCGTTCTACTACTGAATCTATCCACCTTATCAGGAGGTTGGTGGAAATATACATGGATAGGAAGAGGGATTTGCATACGGTGTTTATTGACCTAGAGAATGCATATGACAAGGTCCCTAGGGACGTCCTTTGGAGGTGTATGGAGGTGAAAGATGTGTCGGTAACTTACATTAGGGCGATAAAGGATATGTATGATGGATATATGACTCGGTTTAGGACTGTGGGAGGTGACTCTGAGCCCGTTCTTATTTGCTCTGGCGACGGGCGCACTGAAAATCCAAGGCGAGGTGCCATGGTGTATGTTGTTCGCTGATGATATAGTTCTGATTGATGAGACGCGAGGCGGCGTTAATGGGAGACTAGAGGTATGGAGGAAGGCGCTGGAGTCTAAAGGTTTCAAGTTGAGTAGGACTAAGGTGAAATATGTGGAATGTAAGTTCAACGACGTGTCACGATCCAAATCCCAAAACCACGGGATCGTGATGGCGCCTAACACAATACATTATAGGCAAGCCAATGTTAGAAGTTCACTAACCATTTCTTTTAAAAATTTACTTACATAATAGAACAATTCAAAATAAACAGGAAATCTGATAATTCCCAATAAGTGACTTCATGAATAACATTTGAAATAATAATACGAACCACGGACTAATACTAAAATATATAACTACCCAGGGTCTGGTGTCACAATTCACGAACAACTAAAGAGTACTACAAATAAATGGGCTGAAAGAAATATATCTCTGTTTTGAATGAAATAAAACAGCAATCTAAATAATAAAGGAAGACTCCAGAAATCTGCGAACGCCAGCAGATCTACCTCGTTTCTCTGTGTAAATACTCAGCTACTAATCGAGACTCAACTCTGGCCGGTACCTAGATCTGCACAAGAAGTGCAGAGTGCAGTATCAGTACAAACGACCCCATGTACTGAGTAAGTGCCGAGCCTAACCTCGGCGAAGTAGTGACGAGGCTAGGATAGGACACCACATAAAACCTGGACAAAGTAATCATGCCAACAGAAACAATAGCAAGTAAAGAAGTCAAGACGACAAATAATGGGAAGGGAGCATGCGATGGGGAATTTCTAAACATAAGGAGTGAGGAAAGCAATAACACAGAAATAGACAGTGATCAACCACAATTTTAGATAGATAAATAATGCACGGCATCAACCTTCGTGCTTTACACTCGTCCTCACCAATCACTGAATCATTAACAGCTCTATCATCATATATTCTTTCAATCTCAATTCAATATCCATAAAAAATTTCACAAGAAATCAGTATTTCATCATAGTGTCTATCATCATATATTCTTTCAATCTCAATTCAATATTCATAAAGAATTTCACAAGAAATCAGTGCTTCACATAGTTTCTATCGTCATTTGTCATTTAAATCTCAAACCATTATTCACAATATTATCCCTCTTGGTGGAACCGTGTACTAACCTTCCAACATTTCAATAACAACAATAATCATAAGTAATTGGATTTACAACCACCAAAATAAAAAGAATTAACTTTCACTCGCATGTTATGACCTGAACACAACATATAGGTACTCGTAACCTCACCTATACATTTGATTTAGCAACAAAACAGGTAACAAGTGGTCACACAATACCTATTCCCTCAAACTAAGGTTAGACACAACACTTAACTCAATCTCACAAGCAAATCACTGCTCTAGCACGACTTTTCCTTTAGAATTCTCCTCTGACCCGCTCGAATCTAATCACAATTGGTTCAATATAATCAATTATTGCTTAAAGGAATTAACTTTAATGAAAAACTATGGTTTTCTTATGTTTTCTTATAAAAATACAAAAATCGACCCCGTGCCCGCTTGGTCTAAACTCGAGGTTCGGACCAAAACTTGTTTACCCATTCTCCCCCGAGCCCGGATATACAATTGGTTTTGGAACCCAACCTCAATTTGAGGTCTAAATACCCAAATTTTGAAATTCCTAAGTTCTACCCAAAAATCACAATTTTTACCATTGAAACTCTAGATTCTAGGCTGAAATCTTGTTAAAAGTTGTTAAGGATTGAAAGGAATTAGTTAGAGATCACTTGCCAATGATTTCGAGAAGTTTGGGTCCTTGGAAAAGCGCCTATGGAGGTTTAGGTTTTGAGAGAATTGAAAAATGGGTGAAAATCCCGTCTAAAATCTCACTTAACAGGCTGCAGATGTTGCATTTACGATCCAGGGTTAGCAATTCGCAAAAGCGAAGAAATCCTTCACAATTGTGAACAAGGAAGGGCTGGAAAAAGTCGCATTTGCGACAAAAAGTTCGCAATTGCGAACTGGGCATTGCAAATGCGGCGAAAATGTTCGGAATTGCGACCACACTAGAAACCAAAAAATTTTCTCGACACGGAAATGAGCATAACGCTCTCATACGATGTCCAAATTCGATGATTCTTTTTTATGGCTCTATAATTATGATACGGATCTAATGGTTCAATAAAAACTAAATTTGGAGCTCATTTTCTTAATGTGGTATTATTTATTCTTGAAGAAACGACGACGAAGCAACAAAAACAAGTGCAACATAACCTAAACCTAACTGAAACACACCCAAACCCTCGGGGCTCCAAACCAAAAATGCACGCAAGTCTAAAAACATCATACAGATTTTCTCATGCGATCAAATCATCAAAATAATATCAAAGACTACGAATTTAACCTCAAAACTCATGATTTTCACAAGAACACTCAAATTTTCTAACTTTTCAACCGGACGTCCGAACTTGTACCGGGCTTCGGAACCAAATACGGGACTGATACCAATGATTTCACACATTAAATTATTTCTTTATTTCCTATAAAAACAAGCAAAACAATTTTCTTCAAAAATTGTTATCTAAGGCTAGGGACCTCGGAATTCAATTTCGAGCATACGCCCAAGTCCCATATTTTATTAAGGACCTCCCGAGATCGTCGGAACACGGATCCGGGTTCGTTTACTCAAAATGTTGACCAAAGTCAACTAAAACCAAATTTTAACTCTAAAATTATTATTTCTCATATTTTCACATAAAAGATTTCCGGATTCACGGCCGAACTGCACATGCAAATAGAGGTAATTAAAATTAGTCTTTTTAAGTCTAATGAGCCTCAAAATTGAGTCTTAATTCATAAGATGACCCTTTGGGTCATCACAATCTCCACCTCTAAAACAAACGTCCGTCCTCGAACGGGCATAGAAAATTAACTGAACTGGTAAATAAGTGAGGATATCTAATCTGCATGACCGATTTGGACTCCCAAGTAGCTGCCTCGACGGGCTGACATTTTTACTGCACTCGAATTGAAGGATAACTTTTTGACCTCAACTGACGAATCTGCCGGTCTAAAATGGCTATCGGCTCCTTCATAAGTCAAATCTTTGTCAAATTAGATAGAACTGAAATCTAACACGTGGGATGGGTCACCATGATATTTTCGGAGCATAGATACATGAAATACCGGATGAACTGAGGATAATCCTGGAGGCAACGCAAGCCTATAAGCTACCTCCCCCACTCTATCAAGAATCTCAAATGGTCTGATTGTGATGATCCAAGGGGTAATTTTATGAATTAAGACTCCATTCTAGGCTTATTAACTATAAAAAGACTAATTTTAATTATCTCTATTTGTGTGCATAGTTGGCGCATGAAACCGGAAAGCTTTTATGTGAAAAATATAAGAAATAGTAAATTCTAGAGTTGAAATTTTATTATAGTTGACTTTGGTCAACATTTTGAGTAAACGGACCCGGATCTGTATCCCGACAATCTCGGGATGTTCGTAGTAAAATATGGAACCTGTGCGTATGCCCGAAATTGAATTTCGAGTTCCCAAGCCTTAGAAATCAATTTTTGAAAGATATTATTTTGCTGAATTATTAATGAAATAAAGAAAAGAATTAATGTTTGAAACTACTGGTATCGGGCCCGTATTTTTGTTCTGGAGCCCGATACAGATTTTTTATAGTATTTAACTACTATTTGTGAAATTTGGTGAGAATCAGAGTTCATTTGACGTGATTCGGACGTCCGATTGAGAAATAGTGAACTTTAAGTGTTCTTGACAAAAATGATGAGTTTTGAGGTTAAATTCATAGTTTTACATGTTATTTTCATGATTTGATCGCACGACCAAGTCCGTATGATATTTTTACACTTGTGTGTATGTTCTGTTTCTGGTGCTTAGGTATTTTTTTCATCGCGTTCGCATTACCCTAGTCGCGAAGCGTAGAGTAATTTAGCCGGGGCCCTTTTTGTTGTATGCAAACTATAACGACCCGAGGGGTCATTTTGAGCTCTAGCGCGTCGTTCAAAGGTTTGAGGCCGTGAGCAGCTTCGTTTCAGGTATTATGACCCATGGGCGTGGTCGAAATTGAATTTTGAAAAGTTTAGAGTTAATTTGGAAAGAAAATTCTCAATTCAGAAGCCTTAAGTTGGAAGAATCAACTAAGGTTAGAATTTTGAGTAAACAACATCCGAATCAGGATTTGAAGGTTCCTGCAGGTTCGTATGGTGATTTTGGACTTGGGCGTATGTCCGGATCGGGTTTTGGATAACCTGGGAGCGTTTCGGCAAATATTATGGAAGATAGCATTTTAGAAGAATTTCATAAATTTGGGCTGTAAAGCATTTCAGTGTTGTTGATGTCCGTTCATGATTTTGAGCCTGGGAATAGCTCTGTATGGTGATTCTAGAGTTGGGACCGCGATCGGAAGTGAATTTGGATGTCCGTAGGTCATTTTGAAGTCATTTGGCTAAGATAGAAATTTGAAGGTTTTTGAGAAATCCGAGCGGAAGTGGAAATTTTGATATCAAGGTCGGAATGCGATTACGGAAGTTAGAGCAGGTTCGTAATGTCGAATATGACTTGTTGCAAAATTTGAGGCCAATCGAACGTGATTTAATAGGTTTCAGCATCGGATGTAGAAGTTGGAAATTTCCAAGTTCATAAAGTTTGAATTTTAGTGCAATTCGTGATTTTAGGGTTGTTTGATGTGATTTGAAGCCTCGCGCAAGTTCGTGGGATGTTATGGGACTGAGTCGTGTGATTGGATGGGGTCTCAGGGGGCCTCGAGTGTGTTTCGCGGTCCTAGTTGTGTGATCGCGAATAAGAAATGAGGGGGACTCGAATTTTTGTTTGTGCGATCGCACTTGGAGGTATGAAAATGCACAGAGGAGGATTTTGGGGGCTACTGCATTGGTCTATGCGATCACAGATGTAGTTGTGCGATCGCACAGAGGGAAAATTTGAGGCTACAGGCTTATGGCTTGTGCTATCGCAAGGTTCAGTGTGCGGTCGTACAGTGTATGATTAGGGGCTTTTGGTTGGCCTGTGCGAATGGGGGTGCTGTGTCGCGAACGCACTAACTGAATTGGTGAGGCAACATAGTTGGCCTATGCGATCGCGGAGCATGTTGTGCGATCGCATAGAAGGGTCACCTAGGCAGTGTGTTATTTTTAACGGGATTTTGGCCATTTCTTCACTTGGCGTGGGCGATTTGGAGGAGCTTCAAGAGGGGATTTTCGTCAAGGATTACTAGGTAAGCAATTTTTTATGTTTTTAAGATAAATACAAGTTATATGCATGGATTAGACATGAAAAATTATGGAAAAATTTGGAAAATATTGAAGAAAACCTAGAAATGGTATTTGGATTTCTACCACGAATTTGGGCATGAAATTAAGGGTAAATTGTATATTTGAGTTAGTAAGGCTATGGGTGGGGCATATCTTTGAGAAATTTCGAAATCTGGGCACGTGGGCCCAATGGCATTTTGGTCAATTCCTTAAGCGGAGATGGGAGTTTATATAATTTGAATTGTTAAAGAATATTAGAGTATATTTGCATTGGTTTGTCGTTATTTGGATAGTTTTGGGGCGTTGTGCATCGATTTGAGTCATCGGAAGGGCTTGGAAGCAGGTTATGGAATTTCGGAGCGAGGTAAGTTTCCTTTCTAACTTTATGAGGGGGAATTGTCCCCCTAGGTGAACTAATTAAGTAGGTGCTACTATCTGCAGGGGATACGTACGCACGAGGTGACGGGAGTCCATGCGTATCTACTATTATGCCATGTCCGGGTAGTCTAGGACCCACTAACATGCCTTACTTGTTGTACTTGTAATCTTGCCGTTAATATTAGACCGCTAATATGATCGAAATAATGAATTGAATCCCTAAGAAGACTAGAGTTCATTTTCTTAATAACCTAGAATGATAATTGATTCCTCCGTTGATAATAGTGTTCTTGATAAGGTTATATTATTAAATATTATTAAACTTGGCAAATGAGTTTCAAAACAAATATTTAAAAGTTATTTTTCATGTTTCTTAAAGAAGAATTTTACCACTTTCCTGAGTAACTGCTTTCTTGATAAAAATGCAGATTTATTATGTGATTATGTGTACATATGAGCACCTATGTCGCAGGTATGATTCGCGAGCAGGCTAGCCTTATTATTTTTGTGTTGACCGCGTCGCATGATCGATTCGCGAGCGGGGAAAAATAGATGCATCTATGGTTCGAGCCATTCGACCCTTCGGCAGCGCACAGTTTATTATTGTTGGTCCGCGCCATTCGACCCTCGGCATTTCTTGCGCATGATATTTACTGCGTATTTGCTGTGATTTTGCCTGATTATTGGCCTGGAATTTTAAGTTGTCAACTGAAATGACAGATATTTAAAGTTATTAAAATTTTGGAAGAAGTTGTTCCTCCCCGTTGACTATTTGTTATTTGATTAAATCACCCATGTTTGACTAATTGTTATTAATATGACGAAGATTTAAAGTGTTAAATGTGGAAGTAGTTGATATTATTTATTTCTGATTTTAATAAATTGCCTATGATAATCATGCTTAGTGTCACGCTTGAATATACTAAATTGACCTCTAGCAACTGTCTAATTCGGCCTCTCGTCACTACCTCTCTGAGGTTAGCCGGGCGACTTACTGAGTACACGTTGTTTTCGTACTCATGCTACACTTGCTGTGCATTTTTATTGCACAGGTACCTTCATAGTTATGTGGCTGGTTTGGAGACATAGGCGAGCTGCATCATCCGGAGGCGATCCGCAGCTAACGGAGTCTCCCTCGTATTGTATAACATTATTTTAATTTCGTTGTCCCACTTGTAATTCACACAAGCTTTGTAGAAATTGTAAAATTCTTAGAAATTGCTCATGTATTTGTGACACCGGGTTCTGGGATGTGTATGGGATGTATTTTATAAAAAACGGAATATTAAAACCGTTGTATTTACTTAATGGATTTTGTTTAGTTATTACTTAACAAGTTAAAGATAATGATTTCAAAAATGTGAAAACATGAATCTATATCAACTAATTAAAGATTGGCTTGCCTGACAGTAGTGTCCGGTGCCATCACGACCTTATGGATTTTGGGTCGTGACAACATGGTATCAGAGCTCTAGGTTACCGTAGGTCTCACGAGTCTTGAGCAAGTCTAGTAGAGTCTTGCGGATTGGTACGGAGACGTATGTACTTATCTTTGAGAGGCTACATGGCTGTTAGGAGTACTTCCCTTCTAGATTCCCCATCGTGTGGTCCGATTCCCCATCGTGTTTATGGCCCTGCAGAAGGATAATATGTTGTTTCAGCTCAGTAGTTGTGTTTCTGAGAGCCTTGGGGTTATGCTCAGGTTGTGATGATTTTTATGATTGGTTATCGCACGATGTCGATATGATGGTACAACGCTTGCCCATATGTTGAGTTCTGATGAATGGTTTGAAGGGAGGTCTTCTCAAAGCGTGATTTCGAGATTTCGATATTTTATTTCCGGCAGAGAAAAGGCAATTGGACTATGAATGTTCAAGTCTGGGGGAAATAAAGTAATAAGACTTGGTGTTATCAAGCGAGGCGGAGTCTTCACATGTGATGTGATGTCGTCTTCACTGATAGAATGGAATATGTTAAGTTTGTCGGTGTTATGGATTCTTCGGTTGCATGGAGTCAGAGTACTGTGAAAAAGTATTGAAGAAGCGACTGCCAGAGACCGTGAGGCATGGTGGTTCAGTACCGGATAAGTGTTGATAATGAAGGCAGCTAGAGAAACATGATCTTCGGAGAGTTTGAAGTCGTGGTGATTTGCTGGGTTAAGAGCTACAGAGAATAAAATTGAATTGAGGCTAGGTGGTGGTTCCATTTCTAGGAGGCCAGGTGTAAGAAGCGGAAGTCGAGCAGTCGCAAAGTGGGGGAGCGGCAACATAGCTTGGAATTAGAAGATTTTGTCGCACATTTAATGGATGTCAATGACGAGCGGATGGACTAATAAAGTTGGTAAATGAAACAGGGCGTAGGATGGGGTATTGATGTCACAGAGAGTGTGCATTTCAGCGTCGTTGGAAGGTGTCTGTTGGTGATTTCCACAGGTAGGTTATCTCATGTGAATAGGTTAGCTGGCATGGTTGGCAAGTTTCTGCGGGGGATTCTAGTGGCTATTCGGTATGAGGCAGAATGTGTGAATGATGCTAGAGAACTTGAGTATTTAGGGAGTGCTAACATGAGAATTTGAAAGAATTGGACAGACTGGTTGAGCAAGATAATGTTATCAAAGGAGAAAGGATCTCAGCAGGGTCTAGAGTGGTGCAAGGAGTAGCTTCGGACTAAGTGGGGGAGTCCTACCACCTGCAGTTGGGTTGCAGGATTGTGTTATCATAGGGTTGCGGATTGTCGGCGTGTTGGCAAGTTATTTCAGCTAAGGTAAAAGGAGTAAAATGGTGATCGTACGTGGGATTTGATAAATGTGTGCAAAAGTTGGCCCTGTTGGACCAGGTTTAGGCTTTGAAAGCTTCAGAATTTATGCTTAAGACATAGGTGAGTTGTAAGGGTAGTGACTCTGTCACGTGCTTCATTGAAAAAGGTGTTCATGTGCTAGAAGAGCCTTGGAGTTGATTGTGTTTTGGTCCAGTCAGAGTGGGTGACTCTCAATAGCGGTCCTAGTGAATTCAAAAGTTAAGAATGCGGCGTTTAAGGGTTAAGGGCAGTAGTATGATTAAGAATTGAGCTTTTGCAGCGTAATTTCAGAGAGAGGGAAAATTGTTGGAGTGTTCTATGTTATGTTTCAGCATGCAGGATAGCATTGGATGAGTGAGAGAAATAAACTCCGGGTAGTGGAAAGATTGTCAGGAAGGTATGAGACGGGTTGCAGGATTTAGGCAGCATGGTCTCGTGAATCAAGTTCACTAGGGATGAGTGAGGGTTGAGTTTGTTATGAGTTGAAGGAAGTTACTATTATTACTGAGGAAATTGAAGATGATTAAAAGAAGATAGATTGATTAGCCATGGTTGAAATGGCACATGTGCGGCAGTGATCAGTTTCGTTAGTATGATTGAATTATGCGTGTGGTTTGCACAGTGTGTGCGAGGTTTGACGGCCGCCGTAACAGATTTGATTTGGGAGCATTCGAGTGTTATGTCTTGTCAGGTGTAGGCGGATTCCGAAAGGTTTATGGCGGTTCAGACCACTACTTAAAGGTTTGCATGTTGGGTGATTGTGAGAATTCACTTGAGTGTTGTTATTGTTCTCCTGAATTGAGGTAAGTTAGAAGTTTCAATATGATGAGGTGTTTCCCCTGTTAGTGGTTCAGGAGTTATGATGGAGTTCTTGTGCAATATCATATTGGCATGTTAGCTGCGGTAAGAAGAATGTAACTGGAAGTAAGGAATCGAAGTTGCGGTTTGATGTTTACAGGGATGTCATGAGCTTGGATGAGCAAGAATAAGGGATTTGAATGTTTAGAGTAAGCTGGTGTTGTCTTCAGTGTCACCTAAGGTCGGTGTTTCGTGAAAGAGGCTTTGCATTCTAGTTAGGGGTTCTTGATTTGCTTTGCAGCATTAGTGTGGTCGGTGGTATAGATGTGCAGACTTGTTGCCTTGTGTGGAAGGTCGTGGAAGCATGACCGCGGGAAGATTGTATAAGTGTGACATGTGGTCACCTTATTGGTTGAAGCTTTAGACCAAGTATAAGAAAGTGCAACATTGCTTATTTGAGAATTTATGCCTAGAAGGCGTTCGGTTCAGTTGATTGTGGATTATGGGGTGTTTTTCCCGGCGATGATGGTTGTTCTCGTGTATTATGAGAGGAAGTGGGTTAATATACACCCAAGTAAAGCTATTAGCTTAGTTTGGTGCGAGCAAGGTAGACTCGATGTTTGTAGATGGATTCAAATATGATTATGGGCTCTGTATGAACCAGGCATGTTTATTTCAGTAGAGCGCTCTTCATGGAAAGGTATTAGAACAGCAGATGATGTCCCGTCTTCGTCAAATTCATGTGATAATATGATTGTGCCGTGTGAGTTGTGAAACAACTTGATAATTTCTTATGTGTTAAGATCTTCGCGTAGTGATGATGTTATGTGAGAAGGACAGCTCTTGAGATCCAGAGTGTGTATATATATATATATATATATATAGAGAGAGATATATATATATATATATATATATATATATATATATATATCGCACCTCAGTTGTGCTTGAGTT